>JAIUJO010000095.1:1141719-1348193 GCA_023846275.1 Vanilla planifolia
TTGCCACATTACCTTTGGTTATCATCCATGAAGTCTTTGATTACAAAAATTGTTTAAGAAAGTTAGCTACAATAATATTATGGTAAGAAGGGAGAAAGAGAGACATAAAGTAGCTGTCTTAGGTCCTTGTTGGATGGTTAATTGGCTTTATTTAAGAGGAAGCAAGGCTTGACCAAGGGTTTTTAGAGAGAGGATGATGAAAGTGAGGGTTTTGAGAGTGAAAGGGAGGAAAGAAGAGAAAAGTTTGTGACTTAATTTTAGGTGAGGCAAACTTGAGAAAAGGAAAGCATGTGATAATTTTGGAGGTTTTGGAGTTAGGTATTTGGCAAAAATTTAGGAAAGCATCAAAGAGAGAGGGTTTTGAGGTTTAAGATGGTTTTTAGATTTATTGAGTTTGCTTAGAATAAAAAGGAATAAAAAAGAAAAAAAAAAGAGAGGAAGAAGGAGGTCATTAGGGTTTCAATATGTTGGATTGATATTCAAGTCTAGTCTAACATAAGCCCTCAAGCTATGCAAGAGTTATCACCAGAAACAATTATCCAAAACTTTCATTTATCTTATGTTTTTTTAATACAAGATTTTTGAAAAAGAATAAAAAAGGAAAGAAATGTTCATGGAAATAAAAATCTTAATTAAACTCTTCTTAATTTTCAACAACTTATTTTAGGAAAGAAAGCATGAAGAAATAAAGAGAAGATCACAAAGAAATAAAAAAAAAGATAATGATATTCCAAACCTTGGCACTTTTTATGTCATTCGTTTAAAGGAATTCATCCAACAGGGAGCTTAACTAGCCAAAGCATGTATCAAAGAGATTGAAAATCCATGAAAAGCTCCCAACATGCCTCCTATTGTCTTAATCTATGGAAAGGTGTCCAATGTGATGCCAAGTGAAGGAACCAAGAAAATTCAAATTGAACTATGATGTACTATAATAAACAATGATAAAGCACTCATAAATCATGAAGAGCTATCATATCAAATGAACCAAGTTATGGGTCATCATCTACAAAGATGGTGACGCAAGGTTTGATCTAAGTAGCTTTGTGATTGGTTTATGCTTTATGTAGATTCTATGATTAAAGGAGGTTCAAATTCCACATTTAGTGTTGCATCACCTTGAAGGAAAACCATTTAAGACCTATCAAGAGTTTTTCATCTCTCTTTAGGGCCATGGAGACAAGTTAAAGTACATGTTAGTATTATTTTGGTGATCATTTGGGCGAATCAAGCATGCCCTTATAAAATTAATTCTAAAATCTTTTAAGGTAAACACTTTTTCAAATATAATAATGAAAATATTTTATTTGCTTCTAATCTCTTTTGACCCAAAGCATCTTTTTTATTTAGAATTTCTTAAAACCACCATCCTGTTCACATGACTTATTGTTAACATTGATGTGTGTATGGTATTGTGGATATCGTAGTTTTGTTGATTCTTTATTTTGGAATGCCTTGAATAAGATGGGCATTTTTTTAAGTCGTGTTCTTTCCTATGTTGGTTCTCCAATCAGTTTTGTTGATTCTTTATGTTGGTTCTCCAATCAGCTTTTTTTTCGCATATGGGAATGAAATATATGTAGTCATGTAGATGGAAAATTTTATGAACATGACAATATCATTATTTGTAATTTTTTATTTACCTACAATAAATAAATTTCACATTATGCTTCAACATCTTCTGTGAATAAATTTTACAACCAAGTTTTGTTATGTCGAGATATTGTTTCATTTCATCATCCGATTCAGACCAAAGAGGGTTTTATTCTCAAAACATTTTCAGACATTTTAAGGCTAAATTATCACATAAATCTCCAAATCATTTTCATTATAGTCAATGTAGGATTATTTATTTTTATACTCTTCAAACTAAAATCCTACAAAAAATTACTCTTTGTTAAGCAATTTCAATCTTGGTCATCACCCATCAGTTACTCTACACACTCTTTGATCCCTTTTGTTCAAATAAAGTCTTATGCCATTAAGTTTTGCATGCTTAAGGAGAGCTGCTTCAGTTGAAGAGTTGCTACCTTAGTATAATGATGGGAAAATCGTGGCATTTTGTCAATTTATTGCACATCTTGGTTCTTCTTCATAGATTGTTTTTTTCTTGTTGATCTTTTAGTTCCTTCCAAAGCACTTGTATATTTGTTAACTTAAATGGAGAGCAAAGGGTTCGAATAATAGCAAAGGGAGACCATAAACTCACTCATAGATCAGCACATTGATATTTTTGCATGGTCTTGTTTTGATATGGTTGGTGTTACTTGAGTTATGTTTTACCAATGTCTTAATGTTAACTTTGAATGCTTAAGAATATGATAGAAGAAGACACACTTAGCTAAGAAAAACAAGGCCTAGCTAATGAGAACTAGCTTATATTTCTTAAGGTTTGATTCATTGTTGTTGTGTAATACCTCAAGTGGTTGGAAAAGTTTTTTCTTATTAAGAAAAAAAATGACAAATGACACATTTGTGTTGACTCTTTGTTTTATCTTATTGGGCTTGACCAAAATTTTCTTTTTTGTTAGGAATTGATGACTCAATGAGTTGATTACAACTTTTAATCATTTAAGGTTTTTTTAATGCCTTTTTTGGAAGACAATAGATCAGAATTTTTGAGTTCAACAATGAAAAACTTCATCTATCATCAATTTTCAATATGTTGCTAAAAGGCCATGTCATTTTTTTAAAAAACTAAAAAGGACAACATATCAATTCATGGTTAATATAGCTTTTAGTCATCAATAAGGAATGAATCTTGATGCATATGTCAAGGAGTTTTTAGTAAAAAGAAATCATTCTTCGCCTATGTTGAGGATCTTAAAGAGAACTTTCAAGAATTATGAAAATTTGTGTTGCATTTTAATCCACTCGAGTGCAATTTTGGCATCTTATCAAGCACTTTTAAAGAAAGGAAGTGAAGCTAACCTTGATGGTGTTTAAGACTTTTTCAAAATGCATTCACCAAAGACATTTTGAGGCCTATATAAGTTAGATGGTCATATTGCTATGTTGTGTAGAATATCTTGCTATGAAGTTTAGGATTAACCATTTTCAAGCCATTGAGAGGCAAAATCAAATTGTAGCTTATAAAAAACTATGAGAATGCGATGGAATTAAGAAGCTTGTCTGTTATGTTTTTCATGTTCTTAAAAATTTGAAATCATGTTATCCAACCTCTCAAGCTGTTTGACATTATTAAATCCATTTGTTTTGTGGATTATTTAAGCAATTCTTTTGGTTATAACCTAGCCATGAGATCTTTTAACAAGAATTATGCTGGCCAACAATGCAAAAGAATTTTGCACAATATGTTGAGATTGTAAAAATTGTCATTTTAATAGACATTTGCCTCAATGACTAATAAGATCAATGAAAGCCATTAATGTATTATGGAATTTCCTAGTTTATGAAACAATAGTCCTTGGGCAAACATTGGTATTTTGTTGTGATAGTTGATTGCTTCACAAAATAGATCGAAGTAAAAGCCTTGGTTAAAAGAGCACAACTAAATCAACTTTAGAATGCTTGTGTAATGTAGTGTAAGTTCTTGAAATAACATACCAATTTAGATTTTAATCTGTATACATTTTCTATGAAGTTCTAAAGTTCTTTAAGGTGCTTCTTGGACACATGATTATCGTAGTAGTAAAACATTTTTTGTCTTCACTTTAGAGTATTCTTATCAACTCCACAATGAGTGATCTATGAGTCTACCCATCTTATGATAATTTATAGAATATACTAAATAGATAAATTAGATTACATAATAAATATTTAAAGTGTTTATTATTATCAAAATAATATATTATTTTTATTATCATGGAATTCAATACTACATTGTCATGTTAATGGGTTTTCTAATGACTTAATTGTCCATAGATATATTCTTGGCATTTAGCATATGGAGTTGAGAGGAGGGAGGAGAGAGAGAGAGAGAGAAAGGAGAATATTTAATTGGCTATATTTGAATTTCTCTCTTATGGTCATTTTTCCTTTGTTTATCTCTTTATTATTTCTAAGTTCAAATCGTGAACTTGGAAGAGCTTCCTTTTTGTAGTACCCCACTGCACCTAGTAATTCTTCAACCCAAATTCTCTATTGTTTCTTAAAATCTATAGTTAGCCTCAATACGTTACATTAAGGATGCTAGTATAGATGGTCAAGACAGTGATTTTAAAAGTTATTTGAGTATAAGTGCTTAAATCGAATGAAGCTTTATGAGAAGGTATTTTTCATTTCTAAAACCATATAAAATTTTTTAATTTTAAAGAAGCTACTATAACATTCGATAAAATGCATTAACTATCATACGATGCTCTAGCAAGATCAGAAAATTCATATAATTGATCAATTTTTGTTGCCAACTTATTTCGTGTTACATATCAAAATAAAAACTGTTATTTTGTTGAATGGGTTTTTTTTTAATGTTACTTGATTTATGAACTTAATTATACTTTTGTTGTTTGTATTTATTGTTTTTTAAGCGTGTTGGGGTGGGCTTGGCCTTCGCTTGGAAGGAACTGACATATGATTGGTAGAAATAACTTGTTGAACTTGTCCAGTATATTGGTTTCTTTTACACTGTTAAATGTTGAAATGGTAAAAAATTGATTAACCGAAGTAGCTAAGCCAAGGAGTAGTGATTTAGTAGTATTTTGTTTTTATCTAACAAATATTTTAATTTATAGTAAATGAATATGGAAGTTTAACTTATGGTTGGGACAAATTTTTCTATTATTTTGTTTTTGATGTGTTTCCTTTTTTTCATTCACTTTTTTTCTCAAAAATCTTTTCATATCTTATTCAAACAACGAAAATAAATGTGGGCATAAAATATATTAAATGACCATGCTGACATCACTAGGTCAGCACGATTGAATTGGATGATCCAAATAGTTCTTGAGCTAGTTGAATGCCCAGTTTAGTCTTCAACATTAATTCTCTATCTTAGAGAAAATGGATATAACAAGCTTCAGCTCTCATTCATTATTCTTAACTCTTTGTTTTACTATCTCTTCTTTAAAAAAGGTTTGTATCTTTGCATATGGACAAACTGGTTTTGGTAAAACTTATACCATGATGGGCAAGCCTGAAGCCCCAGAGCAGAAAGGATTAATACCACGTTCCTTGGAGCAGATCTTTGAGACTAGCCAATCACTACAGTGCCAGGGTTGGACTTCCAAAATACAGGTGTGAATATCAATTTACATGAAAACATAAATTGTGCTCAATCTTTCCCACTTTCAAACCATGCTTTTAATCTTTTACAAGCATCAATGTTGGAGATCTACAATGAAACAATTCGTGATTTGTTATCACCCAATCGTAGCACAAGCAGTTGTCTAACTCTTCCTAACAAGCAATATACCATCAAGCACAAGTCAGCTAGTAATACACATGTGTCAGACCATACTGTTGTCGATGTGTGTAGCATAAAGGAAATTTCCTTTCTGCTTGATCAAGTTGCAAGAAGTAGGTAATTGAAATCAGCATAAACATAGTAAATTGGAGCATGCTTTCATCTTTTATTTTCTTATTTTTGTTGGCCAACTGAATACATCATATGTATTTAGTTTCCCAAATTTTCCATATTCTTGGGCACCAAGCTTTGTTTTGCTTGAATGCATACATTCATCTTCTGTTTTCTAGTTTCTGGTGGCTAACTGAATATGGCATGTGTATACATTCATTTCATGTTCCATATTCTGGGGTACCAAGCTGTGTTTTGCTTGCATGCTTTTAAACGTACGATTCTGTATCAGCATTTTTTCACTTCTGGATCATTATTCTCTTTCCCAACCTGACTAGCCAGAAGACTATCATCGCAAGAGATTGGAACTAATGATTCAGGTTTTTACTTTTTTCATCTAGTCAGTTGGCAAGACTCAGATGAATGAACAATCATCAAGAAGCCATGTTGTATTCACCTTAAGAATATCTGGGGTGAATGTTGTGAGTGGTGGCTATTCCTTGTTCCTTTGAGCCAATAAGCTTGTTATTTAAGACATTTGTTGACCTGACTCTTTCATTGCAGGCCACGGAACAACAAGTTCAAGGTTTTTCAACCTGATAGATCTTGACAGAAGCAAGCGTCTTGCTAAAAGTGGCTCGACCGAAGATCGTCTAAAGGGAAACCAGGCAAGAATTGCTTCTCATTTTGCTGAAAATTCTTGTTTTAGATGCATATGCAGAAATTCATTTTGTCCTTGAAACAGGCAATTAACAAAAATTTGTCTTCACTGAGCGATGTTATATTTGCAATTGCCAAGAAGGAGGATCATGTTCCTTATAGAAACTCAAAATTGACATACCTTCTATAGGTACATGGCCATTGGATTTTTGGGATGTTTAGTATATTGTACTGTGTACAATTTCATTACATTAGTTTTAAAATGTTCTGAAAAAAGCTTTTTGTTTGCTAAAAAAATAAATTTTCAACTTTTACCATCTTCATTCTCATCATTCTCTATAATCTCTTGGTGTTTAAAGCCTTGTCTTGGTGGAGATTAAAAAACGTTGATGTTTTTTAACATCTCTTCGGAGGTTTCATCAGCCAGTGAATCGATATGCATGCTCCGATTTGCTGCAAATGTCAATGCCTGTGAGATTTGGTTTCCTCGACGTCAAACCCAGATGCGACCACTTGATTCCCGATGAAACAATTGTTGAGTGATTAAAGTACATTTGTCCACGAGGGTTTCTAAAATAGCAACTGAAGCAATGCACGTTTTGTTGGCCCAAGCCATTAAAACAATTTGGTTGAGTGATTAAACTACATTTGTCCACGAGGGTTTGTAAAACAGCAACTGAGTGCATTTTTTTGTTGCCCCAAGCCATTAAAATAATTTGGTTGAGTGCATAAAGTACATTTGTCCACAAGGGTATCTAAAACAGCAACTGAAGCAATGCATTTTTTTGTTGGCCAAAGCCATTAAAACAATTTGGTTGAGTGATTAAAGTACATTTGTCCATGAGGGTTTCTAAAACAACAACTGAAGCAATGCATTTTTTGTTGGCCCAAGCGTTTAAAACAATTTGGTTGAGTGATTAAAGTACATTTGTCCATGAGGGTTTCTAAAACAGCAATTAAAGCAATGCATTTTTTGTTGCCCCAAGCCATTAAAACAATTTGGTGTTGGTAGAATGTATTTGCAGATGATGGATTTGATCATTGTTTCCTCTTCCATTGCCATAATAATCATGTCAGATGTAATAATTTGTTTGGCATCTGATTAATCTACTGCTATGTGATCTTCGAGTATGGTATTCAGTGATGAACTATATTCCTTTTCATCACCCATTGTTTTGAAAACTAAGCATTCATCTTCCTTTACTAAATAGTTGTTGAAGTTGTGCATAATATTATATTTGATGTCTTTGATATTTTTCTGTACCATTGGCAAAGAGAAACCATTGTCAATCTAAGTTGTTCCCTTATAAATTGTATATTATTAAAAAAATATGACCTAATGAGGTTGCTTTAATTTTTAAAGTGCTGCTATTAATTAGATGGCTTAGTTGTAAATATATAGAGTCCTTTATGCCCTAAAATTGCAAGAATTGGCATGTTTTCGCTTGTATTGCCAATATATTTTACTATATGTTGCTAGTATTTCATTATTATCCCTAGTATCAACCAAAAAATGAAACCTTCAACTCAAATTGGGAACAGAATTCTGTGTGATAATCTGATTATGATCAATCTTAGCTTTCGTATATGCATGTGTATGAGGATGTATACATTGGCATATGCATACAAGTATTTTTTAGTACATACTTTTTAGTGATACATTCTATAATATATTTTGTTTTATTTACAGTACTTGTATGGATCAAAATATCAGGTATCATTTTACCATAGTGCAAGAACTTAATTTTAAAAGAAAAGGACAACATGAGTCCTATTATTTTCACAAAACGTGCTGTTAGTGTGACAGTTTTTATTCATAGAAAACCTTCCAATTTTCTTGAGTGAGAAAGTTGCCCAATTGGAAAGCCATTGTCATGATTTAACTCAGTTTGCTATAAACTTTGATGCCTTAAAAAATATATATGTTCCTAAACATGGATTACAGCCTCTAGTGACAAGCAAGCATTACATTGACTTCAAATTAGTCATAATAAAAAATATAGGAGAGTTCAAATATACGTTTGAATAACAAGTTTTGGACCAATGGGTATATTTATGATTGCATGCATTGGCTAAGTGACAAAAAAAGGAATTTTTAGGAATAAAGAGGCTGTATATGCCATACACAAGTATCATTAAATAGAGATAAAAAGATTAACTCTACTAACAAATTAATTAAACTTATTTTTTGGACCAATGTTTCCAATAAAACCAAGAGAATTACTAAAATATCCTAAAATCATTCAACTTGATCTTAGAAAACTAATAAATCAAATAGAAAAACACAAAATATATGCCAAACAAGTATAGCATTTATCTACATTGCTTTAAAAGCCAATGATTCTTAATACATCTTTTTTGATGTGACCAATTATGTGAGAAATATTATAAGGTATGCATTCATTATTTTCTCTTAATAAGTTTAGAAATTAATGATTTAGCCTTGTTGTTCAAAAGAAACAAGGAGAATGTTTGCACCATTTATATTTTTTAAGAGAATTTGAGGAATTTGCCCCCATTTGAACTTGAACCTCCAGTTCATACGAGACCCATTAGAACATAAATTATATACCTGGCAATTTTTATTCGAAACACAATCTAGATATAGATATGGAATGGAAAGGGGAAAAGGGCACATTTGATTCAAACTCATACTAAAAGGAGCTCATTTTTCACATCAAAAGCATAAGGTTCACCCGTTTGTGAGTGTATGTAGTACAACTATATTCATAAATTTCTATGTTTGATATTTTAGAAGAAATTTGTCTTTGAAACATATTGATCATGAAATGAATTCTATACTAACAATTGTCTTGAGATGTACATTACAAAAAAAGGTAATAGCTTTTGGAATATCATTCAGTGGATGGGCATTTTAGTATTTAATAAAGAGCATACTTCAAAGCTTAAATGAAAATAATTTAGAGATCAAAATATATAGGGATGTCACAAGAGATATTAAAGATTCAAATGGAAAATGTAGAAAACAAAAGTGATAATGAATTAAACATATAAATCTATTAGTAATATATTGGATAATTTCTTAAGCTAAACAAACCTTAAATTATTGATCTATTATTCATTAGATGAAGAAGGTAGTGCTTCAAAAATTTTGGAATGTGAAGACTGAGATGCATATAGAGGGGTTCATCCATTTATTCTTTAGATGAAGAAGGTTGTGTTTCAAAAATTTTGGAATATGAAGACTGAGATGCATATAGTGGGGCAGACTTTGTTAGTGATGACATGGTTATGGATGCAATTTTTATGGTCTACTAATGGTGAAATAATTGTAAAAATTTGAGGATAACAAATGGATGATAGAATGGAAAAAATCTTGAAACTTTGTAGCATGGACAAATGCTTGATTCATGTCATTTGAGAGATGTTGGCTCAATGCTTGTTGGCCTCTATTGAATATTAAACAAATTAATAAAAATAAGTTTAAAGAGTGCTGTTGAAATGCTATGTTTAATGATTTGTTGTCTAGAAATACTTATTTTGAATTTGCCCAAAACATCTTTGCTTATTAGTTTAAAAAATTGAAAGCTTTGACTTACTTTGTGAGAAAAAAAGATCTTTTTAAACTATTAAAATAATAAATTGAAAATAGATAGTGATAACCCCCTAAAATTATAAATAAATATAATTAGTTTAGTTATTTGACATGACCTAAAATAAGTATTTTTGTGATTAAAAGTACAAAATTTAAACAATGAAACCAACCCTCGAACTTATACTATCATGTGGAGTATTATTGTTTATAAACTCATTAGTTATGGATGGATAATACATGAAAACATGATTCCATAGTACCTAGAAAAAATTGTTTGACTTTATGCATATACTTAAAATAAATATAGCAATATTGTAATATTCATGTAATGATTGATTATCCTCAACTTTATCAAATTATTATATCAATATATTTACATAAATATTTGTTTATATTTTTTTGAAAAATTAAATCATCATGATTTGATTCCAATTCTATAAACTATACAAATAAATATCTTCCATTTGATGGTTGTAAAAACTATAACAATAATTTTTGATTATTTTTAGAAACCAAATTTCATTCTATCATATCTATTATAACATGTGATAGTTAAGTAGATTTGTCCTAAACTAAAGATCCCTATTTGAAAGAAAGTAGAAATTATAAGATTAAGGCACAACATGCAAAAGTACTATGCATGAACTTATAATGGATTTTTAAGAAGAATTAATAAATATTTATAGCCAATCATCATAGGAAGGCGTAAGATAGTATAGTGTAAACAAATTCTCACAAACTAATTTACTTCAATGAAAGCAAGAATTCCTTTACAACTTCCCTAACATGAACATAAATAAGCAATGCAACTAAATGTTATGACATGAAATTTGGTAAGATTACAAATACATGAGAGAAGCCAAATAGGCACCAAACATAAAACGTTGGGAGGAAAAAAGTCAAGTTAATAGACACCTTTTCCAGGTCTACTGGTTGACTAGGGCAACGAATGTGCAGGGGAGGCCCCCTTATTTGCGGTGGACGGATGGGCCTCACTTGCCTTTTTTGTAGTTCAGTAACTCCCTCTACTTTTTGATACTTAATCTCAAAAAATAAACTATATATTATGCAGATGGGAAAAGACGAATTTGTATTGCTACTTGAGAAAAAAAAAGACCTGAAAAAACTATATATGAGAAGATTCACAGCATGCTAACAAAAGACGACGAATTCCAAAACAACTTGAGAAGGCATTAACATAAAGTCTAATTAGTTGATTGTAAATGTTAAACTTTTTTCAAAAGAGAGAAAATTTTCTTATTTTTTTTTGTTTGATTAGGTGAATTTACAAATCGATGTGCACTTCAGGTTCCACAAAACTTTTTTTTCTTGCAAAGAAAATTGTGAAAACCAAATCAAAGAATAACTACACCCGACAAAGAAAACATAAATTGAACTTAAAATGTCATCATTTATAATTCCACGATTTAAATATTCATAAAATGTTAAATTCTATCCAACCAAATGAAATGTAAATATAGGAATCATGATATAAACATTGAATATGGAAAGCAAACTATGTTTGCTATGACCATGGGCAACTCCCCCATACTCTTAAAAGGCTAGTACTATCATGGGAAGACATCCTATTCAAATAGTTGGCCACTCTAATAAGAGGATCAAGAATTCTTTAAGCTAAGTTAGCTCCAAAAAACTCTGTACCAGAAAATGGGAAAAGAAGGTCAATCCTATATTTTCACCCTGCTTTTCTATTCTAGATTACCATCAGCTCACATGCATGTGGATAAAACCATTCACGTCAGCAAATTCCCTAAAAGTTGTGGCTAGATAGACCAGAATATTAAACAGTGTCTCATGGACTAGTCTAACACTAACATTGCTTTTAGTGTACAAGTTAAATTGTTACAAATATAATCAAATAATACGGCCCCAGTAAGATAGCAATGCTTCAATTTTGCAACTCCAAACTTGAATTGAAGTACAATGTTACCGCTGATTACCAAAAGGATGGCCAAAAATGGCAAATGGATAGAGCTTTATGTTTAGTTAAAATGAAACAAAAACAAGGTTAATGGTATATTCTTTTATATTTCAATTTTCATCAAAGGAGGAGACAGAAAAAACAGGTTGTTGAACATCAAATGAACAAAATAAGCTGTTGCTTATCTAATGGCTCCCAAAATTTTTTACCAACTTTTCAATAGGAATTGAAAAAGAAAAATATCAATGGCTACAATAGCTATGAAACCTTACCAACATTCCAACTTGCATATGAGGATGCCTAAATAAGCATCAAATTATAAGTAACCATCATTATCATCTCTGAGAGAGCTTCCATATTAACCCATAGAACATATCTTGTTCAAGGTCATCATAATCATTAAATAAATAAAAAAAATAAAAATAGGTATAGAGGTATAAGAATTTAAAATATGTTATATTTGTAAACAAAGTATGTATGAAAGCATATTAAATAAAGATATTGTAGTACCCAATCCCACATTCAACTAAATCATAATACAAGCTAAAAAAACATGGATGGGGCTATTAGTTCCATGGACACTATGATTGTGAAGAATAAGATTTATGCCCTCAAAATATTCATTTTAAACTTTACAAATTGCAAGCTATAAATGACTTGATCCAAGCAAGTAGAATAGGGCTTAAGTTAAATTATGTTAGGTCAACTGGAGCTCAATTCGAGTATAATGGATGGTATTAAAGCTTGTATGATTTAAATAATAAATGCTTAAGTTCACAAACCCCAAACAAGCAACTTGATCAACAAATATATGAATGAGCTGTAAAAAGGACAACATACAATCAACTAAACAAGTTGGCACCTATTAAATATTTGAGACTTAAAATAAGCCTGTGAGCATAAAATGTTTATGAACACTAATTGATACATTAAAAAGCATATATATACACTACATTCATGAATATAATTGATACTTTAAACAAGTATGCCTTTTCAGAACTAGTAGGTCATACTTGAAAGAATGTATTAAAAGGACACATCAGGTACATAAACAATCATAGTTATTAATGTTTAGGAAAACAGTCTGCATGAAAAAAATGAAATCAATAATAATAAAAATAACTTATGCATTTTGTTGAAAATATATATAATGTAATGTATTGAAGATAAACAAAGACAAGCATAAGCCAAACACAGAAATAATAACACAACAAAAAAAACATGTACAAGATGTTAGAACTATACAATCTGCATGCCATTTGTGAGCTTCTAGAAAAGAATAGTTAATGACTATGACTATAGATAACTAAAGATAAATACTAATGTAAAACACAAAAAACAACAAAGCCTAGTAATCACAAAATGTATATTAAATAATTAAGCTTTTATAAATGCATTGTGCCCGAGAATGGAGCAATTTAACAAAAGCTAAATAATCCAACTTCAAGATTTCATTCAACACCATCTTAATTAATAAGAAAATTAAATTAGCTAACTTTTATAATAAGACCATCAAACATGTCTTTCACAAATCAAATAGAGATCTTGGACCATTCTATTCAACTAGCCATAATACTATGCTTCTAATTGAGAGTGGCTGCTGTAGTTGAAAGCAAGCACATTTTAATTTCAAGATCCGATGAAATGGCACGACACAAAATCATCACAAAACTCAAAAGTTAGACCTTAAGTTATTCACTATTAAAACTAAAGGAGCGATTTCAAACCTCATGGACCTTTTGGTTGTGAAAAGTGTAAGGCATTCCTTTCCTAAATGATATTTTGATTTTGAAGTAGATTTAATGAAAAACCATTCAGTGTAAATATCAACATGGAAACTGACCCACACTGCACAAATTAATCAACATGAAACTAAACTAGCCCTTGTTTCCTAATCTAGATAAACAAATTACGATAGGCAAAAACAAAACTCTACATAGAAAGATATTCAAAATCTCAACTCATAAGAATTACAAGACAATGTTACGCACCAGATAGATAACAAAACATTAGAACAAAAATACCAGTATCAACTTGAGAGTAGGTAGGAAAGAGTAATAACCACTTATAATCATCATGGACAGTATGCTATTTAAACTCCTACAAGAACCATTGGCCTGAAAGAAGGAAGGTGAGAGAGAGCGAGAGAGAGAGGCAAAACCTTCGGCCTTGGAACACTTGGAGAGCATAAGCGAAATGATGAGGGTCGAAGAAGACACACAAGTCATGGAGCTTGAAACGCCGAAACAGTGGCATTCAGTACATGGAGATCGAGATCAACAGGGGCATTGGTGGAGGCAGACAAAATCCTAACTATAGGGCCTTCAAAGCAAGAAAAGGAGAAGGGAAAGGAAGACCTTCTGTCCGATGAAAACCTTATAACTCCATAAACAAAGCTTCAAAGATTGTAGCTACAAAAAAAAACATTTCTAAAAATCAAAACAAAAACAAAAGAAAAAAATAAATTATGTGAGCAAATAAAACTTTAATCCTCTTAAAAATAAAAAAACTATTTATTATTAAGAGAATAAAAAATGATATAAAAAAATTTAATATCAAGTTTTAAGTATTATTAAAAAAATTATATTTATATATATACATATCATGAATAACATATAAAAAAACAAATATTATCAAAATAAAGAAAAATATAGAATCAAATCATCATTATTTATTACCAATTTTAATGATGAACATATTAAGAGTTGTATAATTTTTGTAGTTACTCAATAAAAACTATGGGTCTTTAAGAAACTATGATTTAACAAAAATTTTAATGAGTTTGAAGGAGGGGTCTTTATCTTTGAAATGGTAATTAGATATTGAAATTGAGAGAAAGTGATTTTTCTTAATTTATGATAAATCAAATATTAAAAATATGATTTTTATTTTTTATCTTTATTTATGTATAATGAAATAAATAGATTTATAATGAAATGATTTTAATGTATGTATTTGTTTATTACTAAGCATGATTATAATATTTGATTAAATATTTTTTTTGTTTATAAATTTAGCCAACCATTAGACTATTTAAAGTGATCTATTGATTAATAGTTAATTATAGGAATAAGTTTTTTTAATATATCATAAAACTAAGAACTTCTATAAAAAAGATTTTGTCAATATTTCAAAATATTAATTTTAATTCAAAAGATGAAAAAATTACAAAAATTACTTTAATATATATATATATATACTTATAAAATAATTGTAATATTAACCATTCTATTAATCTATTTTTAGTACCATATTTATCAAGACTATTTCGAGTACTAGTTTCAAACTTAATTTTTTTTAATGAAATTGCTTTTCAAAATATTATCAATTGTTCGTTTAACTAAGTTTAAGTACATACTTTTAATTTAAAAAGCGGAAAACAATGTCAAAAAAATAAAAGATTATTTTATCATCGTAAAATAACATTAAAAAGTTTACTTCACTTTTTATTAAAAGATAAAATATTTTCTAATCATTTTTCAATACAATTAATAAATAATTTATAAAACCCATCAAGATCTTAATAATACTTTTTAATAACATTATTTAGTTTATTTTAATTAATTAATAAAATTTTTAACATAAAATTATTATAAAAAATATAATTAAAATACATAATATTTTCAATTGCCTCTACGGCCGGAGAACTAACGCTAAGAACTGAGCATCGAATTCCCAGGCACTCCTCACTTCAGTTTTTCCGACGACATTCTCCTCAATCCTTCCTCGAATACCTTCATTTTTCTCTACTCCCTTAACCCTTTCTCATCCCTATGCCTTCTAGATCAAAACACATCTACCACTTTATCTGCTTCTTCCTTTAGCCTTCGTGTCGACATTGCTCATGTTTACAGCTCTCTGTCTGTGCTTCTTTACATCTGAACGGCAACCGTGAAGATCACATTCTTCTTTGACGGAGTATTTTTCCAACAGTGTACACTATGCATGCTCAAGGAGGGGGCGGAGTCCTGAGGCCGGAGACGATCGTGGATTGGCTTTAGAACGAAATGGGATACCCTGGTCAGCTTCCTTCCGTTGATCAGATCCACAAGATCTGTCAGGGAAACATGGTCCCCGTGTGGAGCTTTCTCCTTCAAAGAGTGTGGTCGAATAGAAACACAGCGACGGTTCGTCGAAATATTTTGGTTCATGGAGTGGTGGCACCAACTGAAGGGGTGAAGCGAGGTGGTGGGAGAAGGAAAGGGGAAGCTTGGATTTCGAGGATGGATCATCTTTATAGGGGAAGGAAGTGGCGATGTGGGAGAGGGATCTTGTGGAGGAGGAGGCGGTGAGGTTGAGGAATGTCGTTAGGAAGCAAAGGAAGGAGTTAAGGTCCCGGTGGTGGAGGTTGAAAAAGAGGAGTCGGAGCCGAAGTGGATGGCCGACGAGAGGGCCTATGCAAGGTGAGTTCTTTACTTTTTTTATTTGATTTTTAGATTAGGGGATTCTTGTAGCAGGTGGATTATACAAAAGTAAATGTTGGAATATGGAATTGGAGAAGAGGTTTTTTTCATCTTACTGAGGTCATGAATACATTATTGTTCCCTAAATGCATATTTTTTGATGTTGTGTGATATTACTAATGTGTTTTCCATCAAAATGACAACGTAATTGCTAATTACCTTTAGGTTTGTACTCATTTAATGAATAACTATTTCCTTTCTTTTGGTTAACATAAAAGGTACAAACAGGTGATGTTAGAAGCTTATGATCAGCAATGTGATGAGGCAACTAAGATATTTGTAGGGTACCAAAAACAGCTTCATCAATATGTAAGCCAAGCAAGAGACATTAGGAGGTTGATTACAGATAATGCTACTGATTCTGTTGCTGAGATCCATTCACATATGAGAAAGAAGCAGTCTACACAATGGTCGAGGGTAAATCATCAGATGATGTCATTTTAATTGAGACATCATGAGATAGAATCATTAGATCAACATGCGAGTCTCTTGCAAGGAATATGATTGAAAGAATCCAAAGTAACTTCCTAACGTATGATGGGCTTGGAATGAACTCTAGTATTCAAGTAGATGCTACCAAGTTTCTCGATGACTTGGAAGGTGATGTACCTTAAGATGTAATGGCTGTGATAATTGATTCTCTTAGAAATCCTTCACAGTTACTTCAGTCAATCACTGCATACACATTGCACTACAACAAATTGATCCTTAGGGAGACTAAAAATATTGACATCTGAGCTGATGGAAAGCTTTTGAGGTAATTCTTTTTATCTTCAAATCATTGTTTTATTTTTTATTTCCCCATAGGCTAAATTTATAAAAGATTTTCTTTAGCTTTGATAAATCATTGTTTGTTTCTCAAGTTTTGGAAGTTCTGCGAGGCAGCTAGCAAACATTTATAGCTTCGAAAAAACATTGGAGCATAATGGTTGAAGATAGGAAAATATTACAGAGTTCAACATCAATGTCACACTACCAATTGTTTCCTTATGGAAATTGTGTATGCATTTTTATAAATATTGTTTGATACTATTTAAGAGCTACTTTTTCTTTGTTGTCATTTTGATATTGCACTTTAATTTTATTTTTGGTTGTATAACTTATGCAAAGGCCATATTGATGTCATTTTAAACATCTAAAGGTGCTCTCATTAAAATGTACTAGTGAAACATTAACCCAAAGTTTAACTTTATTTCATTTTTTGTTTAATATTTGTCTATTTCCATCTATAAACTAATTCAATGTACACTTATTGTGAACTTTTTTTTAAATTTGTAGTCTATGTTAACTCCTTATGCAGCTTGTTAGCATTTGGTTATTTGGGTTTGATGATGTCCACTTAATTAAGAATTTGTTCATGAAGCATTGATAAGATAGAAATACAAAATTAATAGAGCATGAACTAAGGAAAAAAAGAGAGGTTAGAAAAGGCTCTAGAAAGGATGGTAGATAGGTTGACTATATTAACCCTTTTTATTATTAAAGAAAGTTCAAGATTATGATCAGATTTGTATTCTTGCCAGAATTGTAAAAAACTAACGTGAAGGTCGAATTAATGTGTAGAGCAAATGTCTTGTTAGTGTCAAATCGATGTTAGACTAGTATTATGATGAGTTTTGATAATGATGTTTATTTCTCTTTAATTAAATTCTGTTTCTTATAGTTTTTTATTAAGAATTAGATTTGTGATGAATAATATATTTTATTGCCTATTGTAGGAAGTTGGATAATTTATTCATTTCAATTGCATGGTTAATCATTCTTTAAGATAAAATTAAAAATAGCATATAAAAAAAGGTTAACGAATGATATGATATTTTTTGTTGTGTTTGGTGAAGTAAGTTATATCGATAAATTTTAAGAAGATAATTAAATATTACTATTTTACTAGTATAAATAATATTTTAGAATAACTATTATTTATCCATTTTTTTGTTAAAAGGTTAATTTTTTTTTGTGAATTATTAGTTTTACCTTTTTACCACAAAATATTTTTTTTAATAATCAATCATGAACAACTAATTTAAATTTAAGATTTAGAATCTTTTATAGCATTTGTGAATGACTTTATGCTTTGGAAATATGCAATTTATTGGTCTATCATATTAAATGGATTATCAACTGTTCCATTCAGGTACAAATATGAGAATGATATAATAACAGATATTGCAACTCAGGATGCAAGTTCACCTTTACTATATCAGGTTTATGGTAGTCCAAGGAGTGGTACAGATCTATCCTTAAAAGGAACTTACAATAAACTACTTGAAAGACAAGTATGCCTTCTCCTTATATGTAGAATAATGTAGAGTATGCTATTGTAGTTTCCTATTATTTCTCATATTAGAGATTACTTATACTTATTGTTTCATATCCTATATTTGGTTATATTTCTTAAAATTTTATTTGTGATTATCTATCAAAGGAGACTATATAGTCATTCTCACATTCATTTGTTTTTTCCTTATTTGCCACTTTTTTAACTTTAAGTATTTTGTTACACCATTTTTTGTGATTAATGTTTCATGTGCACCTTTTGATTTTTTTTCATTCGTAAGGTCATCACGTTTCATATGGCATATTCACACGTACAATAAAATTTTAATTTTAGATTATTATGATAGAGTGCTTAACAAAGTGATTTGGCTTTTTTTATTATTTATTCTTATGGGTTCTACCACTAGCTATTTTCAAGGGATCTCACCAGTTATATTTAAAATAGGAATTTTTTTGTGATCTTTTCACTATTGTCACCACAAGCATCTCTGTGTTGACATTGGTAATCTTAGCTTAATGAAGAAAGAATAATAAATATTTAAGCAAGTAACTTAAGAATCCATTAAAAACTACTTAACCATAAGTCAAAGTAAGTCTTTTTTGAAATTACTACAATAACTCAGGAAATACATATTCGATGGCTAAATTATAAATATAACCTATTCTAACAAATATGGTACTTGTGAAGAAGATGGGACTTTGCCCTTGAGTGATTTTCATAATGATCCATGGCAAAACAGTTTAGATAGTTTGGTAAGCAAAATATAGTCTAGTGAAAAAATGCCTAAATTTGTGGAATGGATGATGAACAAGGGTAAGGGATACATTTACTGAAAACTATAACTATAAGAGTTGTAATTTCTAATTAGAAATATTGCCATGTGATAGAAATGATTCTCTTTTCTTAATAAAGCATGTTTCCAAAGCACTAATTCCACTTACAACCTATCCAAAATTACATTAGAAGACATTAAAATTGCTTGGGAAGTCATCAAAGCTACTCCAAAAAACAAGTAACTTACCAAACAAAGAAAATTAAGCATATGTTGGACAATGCTTTGGCTTGCATATCATTCTCCCTCTTTCTAAAATTACTTGACCTTGAGTTGGCTTGTGAAGTCTTTTGAGGAGAGAACATTGCATGTCTCCATCCTACCATAAGGTTATTTTCTTTGCCCTTCTTTTCTACCAAAGGGAAAGCTTGCAAAGCAATGAGGGAAGCTTGGCATAATGAGCTAGTAGTAATCGAATCAACTACTACACGGAGAAGAATTTTATTAGGGATGTACTACTTGAGTTTTGATTCTGTTTCTTGCAGCTAATAGTATAGTTTCTTCTATTTAGTAGATCATGTATAATATTTATTGTGCCAGGAAGAACACAAATGTAAGCTTAGAATTTGTCTTCTACAATTTTTCCTTTTTAATTTCATTGGTTCTTTTGGACAAGAAACTTGGACAACTAGAGGTTGTTGTATTAGTCGTAGTGGTATTTCACTAATTTCACAGAAATTAAAGTTTTTGGCTCTTAACCAAGCTCCTTTTTTTAATCTCTCATATGTTTTCATTAAAATATTATCTAGAAAAAAGTTTATATGCTAATATTACATGATCACATAATACATAAAATATATGGGTACCTCAACATCAAATTATTGAGTATAACATAATCTTTAAGGGTTGTTAAGCTTTTTTTTACTTGATCTTTATTTGTAGTTTGTAAGGTAATCTTGATTAAATCTATATTGTCTTTTTTGTTATAAAAGATTAAATGAGTTAAGGTGGTTTGTAGTGTCTTTGTATGTATGTATGTATGTATGTATGTATGTATTTATGTATATATATATGTATGTATGTATTTGTGTGTGTGTATGTGTGTGTGTGTATAAATATAGTTAAATTATCAATTTACATATTTTATGTAACTCAACATAATATGCACTAATTGACTAAATTTAATCATCCAAACTTATTATTAACATTTGTATTGATATTATTTTATTAATCACTTAGGTTAGTGAACTTATTAACTTTTTCGCAAGCTTATTTCTAATAAATGAAAAATTTTTTTTATCCATTTCGATTAGTAGACAATTTTGTCATTAACCCTTGTTAAGTGATAACTAATAATTAATATTTGTTATTAACTGAAGTAACCTAGCTAATGTAAACATATTTCTGTCAGGGATAGTAAATGCTATGTTTATATTTTGACTATATAATTGTTCTTAATTTTTTTAATCACTTGTAAAGGTTATCTACATGTGGAATGGATTGAAATTATAAAGATCAACAAGTAATTTGAAACAAATGTTTAGGATTGGCTCAACTTATTCATATACTTGCGTTAAAATGACAATTGGTAGTTTGGGACGGTTGAATTTTAAAAGTTTATTTTTTTATTTTAGCCTAAGATTTAAATCTTGAATGTAGAAAATTGTAACAAATATGATGCATGGGCTTGTTGTTATCCTTTGGCAAAAGTTTCATTGCCAAAATCTTAAACTACAAGCTATGTTTGTATGAAGTTGTGATTTAACAACGTGCTTGAAGTTGACCTTGCCTTTAATAGTCTACTTTGACAATTGGTCATGCATTAAAGAAACTAGAAAAATGAGTAGTAAATTTTTAGTTAAGGAGCTCGTTGTTTAGAAGATTTTCATGGTCTCATTTTCCTTGGACATTTACGCTCTATATATGGAGCTTTTCCAGCTATTTCCTTTCCCAAGTTTTAATGAGATTGATGTGAACATTTATGGTACTACTTATAGACAAGTTTGTTTGGCTTACTTAAAAGCCACATGCATGTCGGCTACTTTAGATAACCTTCTACAATTTTAGTTATGGTTATGAAGATATCAACATAACACTAAGGAAAATGTTTCAAATGGAAACACTTATGGAAATGCTTCATCTCATAGGAATCATCTTTTTGCAATTTTATTGTGTTTCATTTTAGAACTGGTAATGATGTATATCATGCATCCCTTTTCCATTCAGAAAGCTCATGTCCAGTAGTTTGTGGCTACTGAAGGTGCACTGAACAAGGCAGCTGAAGCTAAAAGCATTAGCCAGAAACTTGTAAAGCGATTACATGGAAATGGTGAAGTCGCAACAACAACACTACGTTTTGGAGTTTGGTCACAGAACCTTGGTAACACAAGGTATTTTTAGGTGATGTGACCTATGTGATTTCTTGAAATAGGATTTTTTGTAGAAAGTTTTTAAACTATAATGTGGATCATTGCTACGTGTCATTGATATGAAATTTTGTGAATTTTCTTTATTCATGTTTTTTTTCTGATGCTAAGTGTTGTCAATCTATAACATGCCAAACTTCATGGAGTTTTACCTACCATAAGAGTTTCGAAATTATATATTCATAACACCATATTTTTGGATTTTTGGTGATTACATTATGAATGTTTTAATCATCATAGAAAGCAAACGTATATTTTGTCAAAAAAAAGTGCATTTTTGTTTAGCATTTTCATCCAATTATATTCATTACTATTTAAATTTAAAAGTTAAGGATTTTGATCATGGTTCTCATTGAAATTTTTTGAAATTACATCGAATGATATCATAGCTTAGCTTATAGTATTTTTAACTTCAATTTGTAAAATGCATAAGCTAGCAATGTGAGGATTATTACACTGTAGGAGTTTTATATGCAATCTTCCATTGCAATGCAATGAACCCTTTCCTTGATTCCACGACCTTGATCAGTCTGCATTATGTATTGTTTAGCTGGATGTTTGGGCTTAAGAAAGAAGTGTTACTGGACTAAAAGCTAGCATTAATACATTGACTTATGAGGTTCAATGCTTAAACAAGTTGTGTTTGGAGTGGAAAGAAGTAGAAGATTCTTGATGAAAAAAATGGAAGAAAATTGTAGAGTTTGACTCTCACAGATCTGAACTTGAGTCTACTTACACTGCGTTTCTACGTGCTGACATTGTTAAGTCTCTTGCACACCATATCCTCATTCAAATGATATATTGTTGTTATGTGAACTTTACGTTTTATTGAGTTGCATCCTTGAGTTCATCTTTTGCTTCCTATGTACACTGCTTGATTTCATCTTTTACTATTGATTTGTAATGTATTTCTTTGTGTTAACATTTTTAGGTATCTTGCACACTATATCATCCTTTGATTTCATCTTTTGCTATTTATGTGTTATGTGTTTTTGAATGATATACTTGAGTTAATCTTTTGCTATTTAGTGTACTATTTATCAGATCTAAAAGTGTTTATGTACTAACATTGCTAAGGATTTAACTATTGAATCGCTATTTTTCTAGAACCAGATAAGTAACGCTTTATAGTGTACTTGAACTTGTACTATTAAGGGCAAACATTCCATAAAAGCTCCATGATGCTTGGGCTTCAAGGAGTTTAGCACATAGTTGATCCACCACATGTGATCTCACTTTAGGCATATGGTGATTGTGGTTGTAGGAATATGGGATTGTTTAGCTATAAGCTATAACAACACATACATGTTATCCAATTATGGCCTAATGCCCCATGAGAAGTGAGCACTCCTAGAGTGGCTAAGTCTTTTTTCATGATATTATAATCTTATATATTTTTTAGTTGTAAAGTTAAAACTGAATTATTATACTTGTATTGAGGGGATCTTTTATGAATCCTTAAAACTTGAAGTTTTTAGTGAGTTTTCTTAGGGGAAAAACTTTAGAGTATCATATATTCCATGAATGAACAACAAATATGCATTTTATCTTTAGGTTTGCTTTTTGAATTTGAGAGTTAGTATATATTGAAAAAAGATTTTCTGATCTAAACGAAAGATGGAAATCACAATCTAAATAGAAGTAGATTTATTACTTTCTCCCAAAAGCAAAAAAAATTAGAATAGAGAAAGATTGCCTTTTGCATTTCAGTATAAAAAATTATATGTTCTAGATATTTCTAAACAAGGAAAAGTATCAATGACCATGAGTCCTACTTGTATAAGCATTTGTTGAAACATTCTTTTTTTAAATTCTCAATAACTCATTATATTAATTCGAATTGGGATATATTAGGACTAAATAGAAATTTATTTTACTGTTTTATTTTTTAAGGTCTCAAATATATCATATTTAATTTTTAATAATCATATTCTTTTATGAATTTCTAGTGAAACTTTACCCTAACACAAACCTTTTGTTATTTCGACATTGATAAATTGTTAAATATTGATAATGTTACTTAATTTGATTGCAAATAATTTGGATCTACTTTTGTTCTGAATGGAGGCTTTAAGAGGAATAAAAGACATCTTAAGGGGATGTTGTATGTCTTGAGAACACTCAAGGAATATAAGAGAGGTACCTTAAGATATTATTCTTAAGAGGTCTTGGTTGGCCTTGTAGCCCATGTTAGTGGGCTTGATGTGGATGAATATTTTAAGAGAGAGCATGAGTAAGATGTATTCTTTGAGAAAGCTTACTTGAGATAGTTTTGACAATCAATAGGCATATGCAAGGTAGATTTTGGTCTTGAGGGACAAAGTTGAGCTGTTAGTTAGAGTTCTCGAAGGTTTGGCCTTGAGTATAAGGAATGTGTAACAAAACTTTCTACCATTGTTGAGAAGGAAGTATAGATCTCTAGCTAATGGGAACAAAGGCTCAAGGATTTCCCTCAAGAGCAATCAAGGCAAGTACACATGGGAATCAAATCACATCAAACACTTTTGGTGATTTTTGGATTCATTTCAATTGGATTTTGATCGAGTAATGAACTAGAAAGTTTTAGAGAACCTTGTTGGTTTTCTTACACTATTTTTAATAATCTAATTCCAATATTTGTGGAAGAAGTAACTCAAAATTTATTATAGTTTTGCAAGGACATTAGGGTAAGTGCAAATTTAGAATTTGAATGCATCAAATTAGTATTTGGTTTTTGATGGCCATGATTTTTGTTTTATTTATTTCTTATTTAGTTTTGAATAGAAGTTTTATGTATATCTCTTAATTCTTGTTACTAAGAGCTTTTAGGCTATACAAATGATTTATTGAGGAGTTATTGGTATTGGTGCAAGTGGCTTGGTACCTTAGAGTGTCATGTGATTTCATGATTGAAGGTACTGTGAATAATTCCTCTAGGTGAGAGGTACTTTCTTTGAACTCTTTGCCAAGTTTTTGAAAATTTACTTCTTAAGTAGACTAGTTTAGGTTTTCTTTAAATGAAAAGTTGGAGTTTCTCTATGTAACTAATTTGTATTGCATTTTATTTCTTTCTACATGTTTTTGTTGTGGCAATGTAATCATTCTGTCTATAAGATGGATCATATTTTTACATTAGAGTATTACATCATACCTATTGTAGATCTTGGTAAATGGATGGTCTACTCTAGATGTGGAAATATTGTTTAGGTTAAAGGCAACATGAGAAGAGAAATGACTTAGTAATATAAATATTTATATCATTGTTAGAGTAACTGATTTTTCTAACTCAACAAGTGCAACTTTTGATGGAGATGATGAGAAATGAGGTGATGAAACGTAATTTTGAGGATCGTTGATAGTTGGAGATGAGTCCACTTCAACAAGAAGTATAGATGAAGATAAGAGGTGAAGAAGAAAGAACTTTAGGTGATGGAATGATGAACATTGTGATCTTCTGGCTCAAAGTGACAATGATTTCTTGAAATCTTTCAAAGTGGTGGCTAAGATAAGCATCTTATCTCGTAGTGGTTGATGTAAGGAAGTAGAATGCATGGCTAGATAGTTGGAAATGTATTTTTGCATCTTTCAGTGTACAAGTTTCAGCAAGGTATCCTTTGAAAAACTAATTTATTATGCATTAGCATGATGAAACAATCTTTTGTATTCAAGAGTTGTAAAGATTTGTAGTTGGAGTCAATTCAAGTAGTTTTTATGAAGTTTTATCCCAGCTATGAGGAAGCTAGATAGAGGAAGTAGCATAGCTAGGTAGCCATGAATGTAGTTGATGCAAGATTGTAACTCATAATTTTGGAGATAAGTGGTCTCTTGTGTTGAATCTTGGAAAGAAGAGCTTCTTGATGAAGCATTTTATAGGTTTACTTAGATTGTCACGGTTATCATTCTATCTCTTCAACAATAATGGGCAATCAAGCATGTCTATAATTTCTATTGAAAAGAATAATGGTTGAGTTTGGATGCCAAAGGATGATGGCTTCAAGAGCAAAAACAAAAAGAAGGAATCCTTAGATTAAGGCATTTCCATTTTTTCTAAAGTTTTTTAATTTTTTCCTTTCTTGGATACTTAGTTATATCAAGAGATATTGTTGGGAATTATGTTCTAAATTGAGGAGATTGAGGGGCAAGATGATAATTAGAAAGGGAAAATTGGATTGGTGTTGTTGTTAAGAATAATGTGATTTTTGTTAGGTTGAGGGGAACTTGACCACAGTCTATCATTAATGATAAGAAGGTTATAAATACAACAAGGATGTAGAGGAGGGGACTAACCTTAAATTATTTCTATTCAAATCTAAGTCAAGAAGATATTGGTGAAATTTATCTCTAATGATGGATGCTAATGCAATCAATCCTAGTCATTACGTTGGATTTGGAGACTATGTTGAATTCACAACCATGTATGATAATTGGATTCATTGTCCTGAAAAGGTCAAGTCGAAGCAATTTTAGTTGACATGGTGGTCTCTAATGTGTGCTTCTTCAAGCTTGTCAAATGATTTTAATAATGGGTACATGTGGCACCATGATGTAATTTACTTTTAAGGACAACAAAGCATGATGCTTCACAAAGAAGAGAAGATTTACTCATTTGACAAGGATTGAGAAGTGTTGTCTACAAGATCTTTGTAAATAATTGTGTCAAGTATGCTAGTTCGTATTGTAGACTGAAGGAAATATTTAATTTGACATTGAGAAGGGCATTGGAGCATGAACGACAATGGCAAGCGGAAGCAGATTGTGCAACACATTGGACGACAATGGATACCATAGGAGGCAACAAATGTATTATGAGAACTTAGTATTCCTTAGCTCTAAACATCATATTGGAGTGAATCCCTCCTTCAAAAGAGGGGTATATCTTCTAAGAGAATCTGATTCAAAAAAGGTCTTAAAAGGAAGAAATCATGAAAAGATGTTGTAGGCCTAGTGAAAGCTCAAGGATTATAAAAAGAACATCAAGAGGTTATGTTGTAGGCCTTGTGAAGGTTCCAGGTTATAAAAAGAACCTTCAGAGGTTATTCTCGAGAGATATTTGAGGTTCAAGGTGAATGAAGATTTCAAGAGGAAGATTGAAGAAGATGTTTGTGGTTGTGAGAGGGAATACTTGAGGTGGTTTTGACATTCAATGCTTAAAGTAAACTATCATCTTGTGGGTATGTTTGAGTTAATAACTGAAGTTCTTAAGGCTTAGTCTAGGGAAGAAGGAACGTCATGAAAGACATTGCTACAAAAGATGCTTTTCGAGGTGACTAAGACAAAGCTCAAGGAGTGTCCATAAGAGTAGTCAAGGCAAGGCTTTCTGGACACATTTTAGTTGAATTTTTGTCGAGTTATGATCTAGAAAATTTTAGAGAATTTTTCTTGCTTCCCATTGCTTTTTGGATTATCAAATTTCAATATTTGTAGAGGTTATCCTCCATTTATTGTAACTGTGTAAGAGTTTGGTAGATAAGCATGAATTTAAAACCTGGCTACATTAAACAAAGGTTTGGTAGATTTTTGTTTTTAAAATGTTTATATTTAAACATATTTACTTCCTAATATTTTAAGATTGGAATTATAATGTGCATCTCTTATTTCCTAATGTTCCAAGGACTCGGTTAATAAAATGGGAACATTAGGTAATGTTTTAGTATTGTTATGAGTTCCTCGATACTTGAACGCAACATGTGGCTACGGGACAAGAGTATTGAGGGTATCTACTCCATATGAGAGGAGGTTTGGCATTGAGATTATTGTCAAGAGTTTGAGAATCTTTTTTATAAGTTTATTTCCTTAAGTTTTTCTTTAATTAAAAGGTTAGAGTTTTTTCATATATCTTGTTTACATCATGTTTCCTTCTTCTTCTCACTAGTTTCTTGTTGTGCCACATGAAAAAGATTTTTTGGGACAAGTCATTCCATGTCTTATGTTGGCTCTAATAATGTTATAAAATGTTTATTCATTTTAAAGTACAACATCATAAATGTTAATTCTAAAAAGTTTATTACAAATTACTCAAAGACAATGGAACACTGATAATCTTTGTTTAAATGTCCTGAAATTTTTAGAGTTGCTAAATTAGCTAGCCCAATTGTTCTTTAGCTGTAGTATTCTTGGTGGTTCATGAAGGCTTTAAACAATTGATTGCATTCATTTGATTACACATGGAATTTTACAATTGATCATACAAACTGATGTGGTGTTGTTCTTTTGATGCATCTCTTTAACGGGGCTTGTTGTGATCATTCACTTTCCTGTATTATACTAATAGAAAGTATCAGCCTTCTGGGACCTTCAACCAACAGCCGCACAAGAACATGCGTCGAGACTTCTAAGGATCTCATTGAGAATGAGCTATCCACTTTCAATCAGATCTTGGATAATAGATTATATATGATGCCATCAACACCTCAAGTTTGTAATTAATCTATATCTTTTTATGTCAATTTTACTTTAATGTTGATCATTTATGTGCTATGAGGGGCCAAAATATTTTCACGTTCATCAAGGTAAATAGTAAAGTCGTTCTATTTTGTTCTTAGAAGAGACATCCCAATAGATCATTATAATTTTTTATTTATTCACCTTTTTAATTATCATCAAGGCCATGGGATACTTGGATTCATGTCATTTGGTAAAAATGGGTTTTCTATTAAATAAGTTTTATAATTTTTTCAATTAATTCTTGTTCTTATTGCTCCTTGGGTGCTTGCTTTGTGAACAGGCTCTTCTTGAGTCTATGGGCTCTGCTGTAGCTACTGGTCCTGAAGCACACGTAGCTGCTGAAAAAAGTGCTTCTTTAATTACAGCAAGAGCTGGAGCTGGAGATCCATAAGCAATACCTACTATATGACATATCTCTTCAACTCTTCAATATCATTTTGGTACCTTCTGAATGTTTTGATTTAGGTGATAACTTTTTTTGCTAGATGTGATCCTAACTTTTCTCCCTATGTTTAATTTCTTCTTTATCTTTTAAAATTTTAATTTCCATATCCATTATTCGAAAGAAAAAGGGAGGCCTTTGCATAAAATCTTAAGCACAAACTAACTAATGCTATTAACTGGTGTTTAATATCTTGAAGGTTTGGAAGAAATAGATGATGTCTTGACATCTATTTTGGGGGTAATGGACTTCTGCGTAAAACCTCCATGTTAAATAAAGAATATGAAAGGTATAATTTTTCTTTGATTTAGTGTTAGTTTTTATTTCTAAAAATGATTAAGATTGAAAGTATGCATACTTTCCTAAAATTCTCTACAAACATTGCATGCTTTTTAACATTTTGAGTTGAGAAACTTGATTAGGGATCAGGGATGGATATAGTCAAACATTTTGCTCAACTACTTAAAAGTTTTTCATGTATTTTGTTTATTATTTAGTAATATTACTTTTTTGATTATATTTATAAAATAAAATTTTATTTTAAAGCTAAAATTTTATTCTTCTAATTTTTTAAAAAAAAAATTCGTTAAACGCATAATTTACCTCTCCCTTATTGTTTGTTTTACATCATATTTTATAATAATGATCACTTATTTCTCTATGGTTTGAATACCCATTTCTTTTGATTATGGTTTGTAAGTGAGGTTATGACCTTTAGATTAATAATTTTTAAATTTGAATTAAATAATAATCTCTCTAGTGGATCAACTAGAAACAAAACATATATATGATCAAGAAATTGTTACAAGTTAGAAGAGATTTTGAGATACAAAACATTTGTCAAATTGCAATCAATCTATGAATGAATCGAATCTTCCCTCCACTATCAAGTGTGTGATATGATTAGTTGGGGAAATCCTATGAATCTCACTCAAAAAATTCTTCTTTAAAGAAAAATTGCATGGCTTCATGTTAACTAAACCTCTCCAAGGTTATATGAGTAGTTCTCATTCAAGAGGTATCAAACAAAAGACATATGAACTCTAATATTTATAGTTAAACATAAATTTAATATATGAAAATAAATTATAAAATATAAAAAATGAATTCAATGATTAAAGAAATTTTATGTGTTAATGGTATATTTTTTAGCCTGTTGCTACAACAGTCAGTCCTCGTGTGGCTGGTGGTGCATATTCTTCTCCCCTCCCTAAGCCTAGCTGCTGCTGTGTTCCCTTCCACCGCTGTTCAGGTACCAGACAGCTGCTCAAGATATCATGCTGAGGGAGTCTATTCTGGCTTGATCCTCCATGCCATTATATCTAGAGGCAAAGGCAACTCGTCGTACTTCATCTTTCGCGTCAAAGAAGCCTTCTCTTCAAAGTGGAAATGGTCTTGGCAACATTGCGGCATAGCTGGAGGAAGGTGTCGGTCATCTACATCGTGATCCTAATCGTCCTCGTGGTGGTTTACACCTTTGCGTGCGGCTTCAGGAACAGCAAGTGGATGGACAATGGTGAAGCCTATGGGCAGGCCAAGATGACTAAGTGCAGGCCTAGCAGGTTCCAGTTTTAGGTCAAGCTTAAAGAATCCTTTATGTTTGCATATGTGATATGTTGATGTTTTCGATGGTTTCATGTTATATTAGTCATATTGCCATGAAGTTTTTTGAGAATTATTTGAAATTGAGACAAGGACATCAACTTGTGTTCCATTGGTCAGCTGACAAATATTTAAATTTCTTATTTATATATTTGAAGTTAAGTTTTATATTACTATTACTGAAATCTAAATTAAATAATTAAAATATTATTTTAAAATGATATTAAAGAATACTATTTCAAAAGAATAATAATAATTATAAAATTATTTTCATTTTTTTTTTATTTTTTTAAAGATAAATTAAAATTTTCATGTTATATGCAAAATTCAATAAATTTATATTTTTAAAAAAAATAATTTTTGAAAACATGAATGACAGGCACGATCAAGTTTATAATATGGGAAATTAAAAAATTTGAGAAGCCATTCTGACAAAAATTTAAAAATAAAATGAAAATTAATTTAAAAGATGTTTTAAAATTCTTCCCTAACAAGCATTTTTACACACCTAACTATCGTGATGTTGTCTACCAACCCGAAAAAAATTTTATTTTTTAGGAATTAATTGGATTTTTGGATATTTTTTAAAACTTTTTAAGCATTATTTTATACTTTTTCAAATAAATGTATATCATGTAAAAAATGTATGACATCTAAAAAAAGAGATATGAAGTGAAAAATAAAATGTATGAGTTATTTGGAATATAATGAAACAAAATCATTAAAATTTGAATATTTTTGAAGTATTAAAAAATGGGTTTTTTAATAAGCAATTATTTACAAGTTTAGAAAAATCCCAAAAATTCAAAAAGTACTAAATGGACTAAAAAGATTATGAAATTTTTCTCAACATTAGAGCTTAAAAGAATAAGATTAACAAAATTAACACAAAAAAAAAGTTCGACGATCGTAGAATTAAAAGTATAAAACAAATTGAGAAAAATAATACCATAAATTTATTGAGGATTTTTAGTTTAAAAAATTATTAAAAATATTAAATGTCAACAAAAAGAAAGAAATTTGGTTAATAAGTAGAGCTCATTAATATGAATCACACAAAATTAATTAGTTAACCTTTGGGGGCTTAGTTGATTGTAATGTATATGGAATATTATAAATTTCTTAATTTTCATTTAAATAAGAATTTAATTAATTCCTAAACTCCTAAAAATTCTTAATTACCCTAAAACAAAATCCAAGATCCACTAGAAGAAACCCATTTGTTAATGACCCGAATCAATGACAAACTTTCAAATTCTAAGTAAAAGAGTGGCATGGTGTTCTTTGGAGAGACATGACTATTTAGAGGGATTTGAGAGTTGCTAAGTGGTAGGGATAGAAATTGCTTTGTCCTTGAGTTTAGAGAAAGGAGGGTAAGAGGACGTGTTGTTGAAGCATTTGGGATAGCCAAATAAAGGAATCACAAGAGAGATCTAAATTTTAGGTGAAATATTATAACAACTACTAAAACTTGGAAAGTAGAAGATTGATATAAATTTTAAGATCAAATCTTTGGTGTTACCACTAGAAATAGAAATAGAGGTAAGTAATATTGTGTATCATAAGTGCATTTGTATGATGTATTGGTGGTCCACATTAGCATTACCAACTTGTCAAATCATTGTTTTTTAAATCCAATCATATGAGTTAGGTTTGAATTCTAATTAAAACAAAATAAAAGATATATGTTTTATTTTTTAACTTGTGTTCATATAACAGCAATTGCAATATAAATAAAATATAAGCACTAAAATATGACCCATATCCTTGTTTTCATAATAGTGTTATACATTGATAAAACTTTCCTAACAGAAGAATTCTAAGACAAATTAAATGCAAAAAAATCCATGACCTCTTTCTTATCCCCTGAAGTATCATGACGTGCTTAAGATTTTACCTAAAATTATTAACACCAAAGAAAAACAAAGCACATGGCATTAGCTTAATAAACAAAAACTATATAGCATACATCTTTGGCTTATGGCACAAGTTAGGTGAAGTAAAATATTATAGTATTTACAAAATATGAAAATTAGTAACATAAACAAACACAGTACAGAAATGCTCTCACTATATGTATTGAAATACTATCCCTTTGTTAATTTTAATATTTCAAAGGATCAATTTATCTTTTTTTCTTATTCATCAATGATCTCTTGACCTTAAGTTTAAAATTCCATGGAGCCTTAGCAATGCCTTATGATGAAACAACAAATTAAAAGTGCACTCTAGTGAGCCTCATTCTATTAGAGTAGCACTCATTAATCAATTTCTCATGAAACTTTACAATTCTATTTTAAGGAATCTCATATTAAATTTAGGATGCACACTTGAGAGGCCCTGTTTGACCTAAGTAACACCCTTGAGTAATTTGCATATATGATTGGTTTCTTTGTATGGAATCTCATAATAATTCTTTTACAATTTCATAGTTATTTTAATGATGATGTCTCAATTTTTTATAAATATAACTCTCATAATGCCAAAACATCTGAAACATCCCATAATAGTTTTAAGCTTGTCAATACTAACATGTGAAATAAAACATGATAATCTCAACTATGACTAACAAACATGGTTTACATCCAAGCAAATAGTCACCCATGAAAGCATTTGCTTAAACATGAATATATTTTGCTAACATGTAACCAATAGTAATATATCATACCTGTAATGCATGTGCAACTATGCAAACCAATAATCTTTTTCTTTTTTAAATCCAAACTAAAAGTAATAAAACAACATCCACCAACACATCATAATAATGCACCTATGATACACAACATTGGTGACTAATTTTCTGATGTAATAGTCACACCAAACAAATTGATTTTTTTTCATGAAGCCTTCACTAGCTTAATTAATTATCTTCCTTGATTGACTAGTTTCTATTGGATTTTTTTCAAAATCCTCCCCTTTATCCAAGTAATTGATTTATCTCTCTTTCTTCCTTTCTCTCTCTTGTATGATAACATCACAAATATTTATTTTTTTGCTTTTACTTTGCTTTTGGCTTTGGCTCCTCAATTTTTTTCTCAAACATTTTCACAAAATTCACTTTTTCTCCACTCCCCACCAAAATTTCTCACAGTGTCTCTCTTTTTTCCCAAAACTTTACTATAATACTTCACTCTGTTCTCTCTCTCTCCTCTATTTTTTTAGTTTTTCATTTTTTCCCTTTTGGTGAACACTCTTCCTTGCTCCCATATGCTCCTATTGTATACATGTTATTATGTTTTCTTTTCTCTCTCTCTTATTCTATTTGCTTTAATGCCTCTCTTTTTTTGTTTTCAATTGATGCTTCCCCCTTTTTCTCTCATAGTCTCTTCTCTTCCAATGGAGACCCTCCTAATAGTTCCCTTCCCTTTACTCCTCTTTCTCACTTGATGGACTTTCTCTTTGCTCTTGGCTTCTCCATAAGTAGCAGGGCCTTCTTTTGTGTAATAAGCTTCATTATAATTTCTAAGAAAAATTTGTAGAGAGTAGAATCATAAATAATAAAAATTAAATTATGATAAGCAAGATTTATAATTTTAAGAATTTTAGCATATTTATAATTAGCTTGATAGAAGATAGAATTATAGATAATAAAATATTAGAATGATAAAATATTAATTTCTATGGTTATAGTTTTTTACTAGCTTCTTATGACATTTGGCATAGTGGTAGAAGTGCATTTCAATGATAATTATTTGGTTGAAAGAGATGTGACTTAATTAATTAAATAAAAAAATTAGTTTTTTATTTTACATTCACTTAATCAAATAACCTACATGTTTTTCCTTAATCAAATAAATTATGAAATTAATAATGATGGCATTAGCACACTAATAAAATTTGATGGAAGAGAATTTTGTTTGTAGTCTATATGAGCGAAGGTGACTAAGAACTTGAGTGTGTGATGGTTATCAAAGATCTGATTAGCATCATCAAGAATGATTTGGAGGAGGTGACCAATAGAGTTTAAAAATTTGAGAAGGGCATCGTTACTGTGCTGCCATTTTCATTTAGCAAAGGAGAAAGAGTGAAGAAGACACTTGGGTATAGAGATAAAATTATAGGAAAGAAGGAGAAGTTGTGAATCTTTTGAAAAAAGCCTTGTTTTAGGTCGAGGAAGAGATAAAAAATAAGTGGAGAAGAAGAAAGACTACAAAAAGAAAATAACAAAGGAAAATAAGTAACTAAGAAGTGTTTGAGTATTTAAATTGATTTTTTATTAAATTTACTTTTATTTATGGAAATAAAAATAATAATATTGTTTGCATAAGAACTGAGTTTAAATTGATTATGTTGTAGTATGAAATAAGTTGATGGCGATTTGAAGTGAACTAAAGCGATAAAGGATAAGAGATATTGGTTATTAATGTGTATTGTATGTATGTTGATCTACATTATATGATATGATTAGTTTAAAATCATAAATAATAGAGGATCAAAATGCTATAATGAAAAATGGCATGAGACGATCATATTAAACAAAATTTGGGGTGGTACTAATATGAGAAGAATTTAAGTTATAGGTTGGGATATCGAGTTCATCACAAAAGGATGATATGAGTGTTGTACTTGTGCAATGTGTTGAGTTGTTAGGTTCACTATATGAAGGAAATATGGGTATTGACTTGGTATGATTTAATTAAGGTAAAATATATGATTGTATTGATATAATTATAATGATTGTATTAGATGATCCTCGAGGTTAAAGGTCAAGTAGTGCAAATCATATAAGTATGATGCTTGGAATCATATTGGATGAAAGAAATAGTGATTTAATTGAAGCATGAGACAAGTTTGTTAAAGGATCATGTAAAAAATTTTAGATCTAATCTCATAAAATATGACTGAGTTGATCATACTGGATGATTAGCCAAAGCTATTGACAAAATAGTTTATTCTTGAGAGAGAAGACACTATGTCAAACTTGTATGTTGTGTATCATTATAAGTTATGATGTATTAGGGTGGATTAACAGTAGAAACGTATGGTATGCTCAAGGGATCATATTGTCTGAAAAGAAGAACAATGAGTTGTTCATACTTTACAGTGGGAGCATCATAATAATATGAATGATTAACAAGCTAGTAGGACAAAGAGAGAGAGAGAGAGAGTAAAAATCATATAGTACAATGTTATGGGAAGTATTGTGTATTTAGTGGGAAATATGAATTATGTTAAAATAGGGTATCATTGTATAATATGATCCCAGTGATCAAAGTGCATGTTCAAAAATGACATGAATAATAGAGTGCTAATTTTGGGAATTAGATGATACAATTGAGAGATTATAAAAGTTCAATATAATTCAAAAAGCTTATTTTTTTATAGATCTTGTCATATAATTAAAAAAACCATATAAGTACATTCCAAGACAACAACATAAGTGTTTATAAGAAATTAATATGATTTTAGTTGTTTGCTAAACATACTACATATATGATATATGTTGACAAATACGTATACATGACATTATAGAAAATCAAGAAAAGAATAAGATTAGAAAAGGAAATCAACTCCTCGATTTAAGTAGATAAACTTGATAGCTATGATACAAATACACTCGTAAATTAATTTATGATTTATCTATAAAATGATATAATTTTTTATATCTTTTAATTAGGATTATAAGTATTGAAATTTTTTTCTTTCATTTTTTATACATTATTTATGATCGGTAAATCAGAAAACTGCGACATAAATACACTAGCAAACCACTTTCATGTTATCTAAAAAATGACATATTTTCAAGTTATCTTTTTGAAAAGAATCTATGATGAAGGAGCATCTAATATTAGCTCACAAACATACATCCATTAGCATCACACCACTTTCATAAGTTTATCGGTGTAAATTTTGTTGAAATTTGCTTAAAAAATACTTAAAATTAATTTTTTTGTTCATTTTGTTGCCTTTTGCGATCTGCTACCATCAACCCCCACTGTAGCAGCATAAGCCAACCTGATACCCATGTGACCCAAATTGACTCAAGAACACTAGTTGATCTACTTGACTTGCATCAACCTAAACCAATGCACCAGTCCTTGCCAAACCGGTTCAGTTCTTCATGATCTTCGCCTATCCAAAAATTAGACTTGCAGCTTTGTCTGTGCTTCTTGCCACATCATTTTGTTGCTTGTTGTTCTTGTCTCCCAAATTGCATGGATAGTTGGAAAACTATTTAACTTATTTAAATTTATAGTTTATAAACCTTTTTATTTTTTATTTTTTAAAAAATTATCGATGAACCTTTAAGATCCTTATAAATAGGGATATTAACTATGTTGAAGAGAAAAAATGATGGAATTAAATTTCTTTTATTTGTATACTTCAACATTTGTAAGCAAAGTGTGTGCACCTAATTCTAGTTAGAGAGATTCCAACTTCCCATGTGAGAGAGAAGGATCAAATGTGTGAGAAATTTCATCTGGAGAGCCAACAACCAAACACTTACAAGAGACTATGATCTAATATAAGAGAACCTCCATCAGAATAGTTGATACCCTAACAAATTCTTATTTTTATCAATACCCACATCAAGATAAAAAAGATACATTCTTTTAGTCACTTTTATTTTTTAGATAGTAATTTAAAGTTTCAATTATCATTTTCTATTTAAAATACTTCATGTAGAGTTTATCTTAAATTTTCTCTTTCATATGTATGAAATTGAATTTAATGAAAATCATCTAATATTTTATGCTTAACACTTCAAATATTACCACTTACTCAACTTAATAATGAACATTTTAACTTTGAAATACTAATCTTTAAACAGTTTTAAAATATCGTACACATCATCTAATCCTAATCAATTTATAGTTATTTTTCAAATTTCTTAATAATTTATTAATCATCTCTAACATTATAGACTCCAAATTAGATCATGATAAAAATATAAATCTATTATACATCATTAAACATATTATAATATCTTTTATACAAACTAGTAATTATGTAATTATTTTCTTACGTTATCATATTTTTATAATACGTTGTTATATGACATATTATTCATATGTTATTCTTTTATAACATTATATAACAAGGACATTGACATGTAATATAACAAAAAAAATTCTATAAATGAGTGGATAAAAAATGACTTAGATGTAAATATTTGACATGCTTTATTATCAAATAAGAAAATGAAGTAGAAAGAGTGAAATACCTCTCAAATATATGGTCCTCAAATATTCATGTACTATATTATGACATCATACGTAATAAATATACATGATATAAGACAATGATAATTTATTTATATCTATACAAATTCTACTTCACATGATAATAACTAAGAATAACCTTTGGTGAGGATAACTTATCTATATCTGTAAAATTATGTTATATATAATATAGGGCAATATAGCCCATTTAAATCTACATGAGTCTACTATACACGACATAAGGTGAGTTTAGTCCAACTATGTCTACATAATTTTATTTTATATGATTTGAAGTGAGGATATCATATCTATATCAACATGATTCTACTATAAATGATATGAGAGGATGAAACCTTATTATGATGTTCATATTCTATTATGACATCTATATTATTGGCATTGATTTTAGAGAATAACAATCTAAAGTGAGTGGAATTTGGAATATGTCTAAATGTATTAGAAATGAATGGAATGAAGAAATAATGAACTTATCTTTAGGTGTTACAAAATGTAACAAATAAGAAATATGAAAATAACAAAATATACATATACATATACATGTTCATATTTTTTGTTAAATTTATTACCTTTTCTATATAATAAAATTTTATTATGCATATAATTTTTAATTATTATGAAAAAATTATACCTTTTTATTATATCATTATTTTTATATATTATTATTTTATTTGTTTACTTATTAAACTCTTTAAAGTCTTAATAGTATTTATATCATAAGTAATGTATCAATTATATTATGAGATGTAAATTTGGATGTTATAGATATGAATATTACTTATTAACTAGTACAATGATTCTCTTAAGCATTTTTATATAAAATTATTATAGTATTTATTTTGGATTGGATGGTTATATATATTGTTGTAATGGATAACTTATTTATATTGATATTTATTTAGTCCATCTAGTTAAAGGATTAATGTTTTGGAATTTAATATATATATATATATATATATACATACATATATTAAGAGCATTTTCTTTTATTATCTTTCTCACCCGGTGTAATGAATGATATAAAGGATTATGGAATTTTCAAGAAGCTCATTAGGGAACAAAAGAGAATGTGTAGCTAATGTTTTGGAAAGGAAAGTTGGGAAGTAACTTTAGGAGTTAAATAATTGTCATTCTAGTTTAACGAGAGAGGAATTTCAACTCAATTGTTAAATTAGAGTTCTATTATTATTTCTCACTTGAGATTTTGTTTTCTTCTCAATTTTTATATTGAAATTCTCATTTAATAATTACTCAAAATGATACTTAATACAATAATATTGGTGGGATTTGACAGTGTTTAGGGTTGGATGCTAATCACAAAGCTGTGGACATCATCGACAATAAGGTAAGATCCTTCAATAATAATGATGTTGACGTTTAAGCATCTATTCTAATAAGCAAGATTTTTCAGATATTATAATTGATATTGTTAATTTTTACATTATGTATAGTATATACTACTCATCGAGCAATCTTTATGCCAATATCGTATGGAAGAAGGTAGTAGGGAATGCTGAACGGAAAATAACAGTGCGAAATCAGCCTGCAGGGAAAGCTAAATGGTACGGAACAGTATGAAATCAAACCGTAGGGAAAGCTAAATAGAAACCAAGTCATCAAATCTTGGTCGAGGAAGGGAGTAGACAACCCCAGATGGCTCAAGAGTCATACGAACCGAAAAGCTTACAAAGAGCATTGGCAACGTAATTTGGAGCAGTATGGGACTAAACTCTCATCCAATGTCAAAGAAAGCGGAAGGGCAGGCGCGATCGGGAGGCTGAAGGCAAAAGGGTAGGCATGATCTGATGACTTAGGTTAATCAAGGTAAAATGCTGCAAGTAAACACAGTAAAATGCCAAACAAGTGGTTCAAACCCGAGTAAGTTTCTAATTCAAGTTGTTTCTAGACACACTCTTTTAATACAGGTAGGAAAACCTACATGTGATCCAATGGCCTAGATGAAGGCCACCTAGAGCCAACGGCCAGGATTGATCTCAAATGGTAAAATCGGGATTCAATCAGAAATGTCCATTTCAAGATCCAAATCAAACAGTGAATGCTGTATCCGTTACCTATGTATATTTTTGACAAAAATTATTTTTAGATATTTTCTCAAACTTTTTAAAAATAATTTTTAAATTATTTTCTTAAATGTTTTTCTAAAAAACTAGAGCTTTATTCTTAATAATTTAATTTCCTTCTGCTAAACCACATCTCATATACACAAAAAATAATACATAATAAAACCATAAATAAACTTTGATAAAATAAAGTAAACCTTGTTGAATACTTTTCAAAAAAAACTTAAATTAATATTGTTCTTCTTATCAACTCAATCAATAAATTTAAATTTTTATATACTTTTAAAAAGTAAAGTAACATATACAAAAAAGAACTACATATTATTGTAGTGAATATCAATTCTTCGTGAATAAATTTCTAAAAAAATTGTTTCCTTAACATAACTTATATTGAACCCTAATTTTCAAGTTTGAACCATTTACTATAGACTCATTTAGTCTGTTGTACAAATGTTGTTGACCTTTAGTGTGCCCATTTTCATGCTTCCTTTTATGTTTATATGAAGAATTTAAATCTTTGTATATTTTAAAAAATTTTCAACTCTCTTTATGTGTGTGTGTCATATATATATATGAGATATATATATATATATATATATATATATATGAGATATATATATATATATATATATACCTAAAATTATAAAATTTATGATGAAAATCTTTTTGAAAGTGAAAACTAATGCTTAAGATAGATCAAAGAAAAACTTCCACTAGAACATCATTATACAAAATTCTTTTTTCTTTATGTTTCTTTTTGTATTCTTATATCTTTCCCTAATATCTATATCATTTCATTAAATTTGTATTACTTATTTAGCAAAGAAATTTCTTTTAGAGGTTGGTATATCTCAAAAAGCTTTCCCATCTGCTCTCCTGTCTGCTTTTTAAAATTCCTTCTCGAAATGCTCTATTTGTATTTCCATGCAAACCCTCAAAACAAGCCCTATTAAAATATGAATGAACCATGTTGCACATCCCAATAGTTCGTTATTCAATTTATTAAATATTCTCTACTTTACAGTTTGTTATTTTAATCTTAAAAAAAACCAAGAAAAGATGGGTCGTACGAAAAGTGAAAGCAACGGCTCTTTTGCGGAAGCCATAACCTTTGTATTTTCCATATGGCAGTAACCCCATTTTTCCTTTCTCCACATGGGAAGCCTCCTTGAAATGCACGTGTCAAATTCTTAATACTAATCGATTGGCATGCAAAATTCTCATGTTTAGCCTTTTTGCCGGACGAGCGGATGCTAACAGTTGAAACAAAATTAGTTAATAGTAAATAATTATTAAAATAAAACTTTACGTTTAATTAGGTTTAAATTGAAAATTACGAGATGATTTGGCAATGTACTGATGTTGTTTTGATATGGGGACCATTTGATTTGACGTCCAGAGGCCGATTGAATTGTTTTTTATGTGTAGTGGTTGTTCACAAAATAAGGACAACTTCTACCCCTGCTTTTTATTTCACAAAAAAGTCACGTGTCCTGAAATGAACGCATCTGTGGAGCCTTTCATGGAATATATATATATATATATATTTGTTTCAATTATTGCTTTTTAAAATGACTTTTTATAGTTTATTTTGAAAGCTAAAGTAAAAAAGTTGTACCCGAATGATAAACAGTGAAAACGATATTATTAGAATATGAGAATTTGAAATACTTAACATGAAAATGAAATTAGCTAACAAAAAACTCATGAGATAAGCATTATTTTGTTAGAGTTGGGAAACTTTATCTTGGTCTGATAGTTTTTATTTCTTTGATTGGTCAAAAACATTCAAATATTATTATGAAAATAAAAAAATCATATTTTAATTTATCATATGAGTTTTTATTATTTGGATGTCTATGATGAAAAATGAAAGATTATATGACAAGCTTATCATATGACATGTAAAAAAATATGCATATTCACCTATATATAATTGTGTTGATGGTGTAAAGAACTTGGACTAAGTGAAAGACTAATGTCCAAAGCCAAACTGTCCAACTCTTTACTTGTTGTAAGTGGTTGAGTAATGTCACCTCTTATTTTATTTTTTTGAAGTATTAACCCATATTTTCAATTTATGTCAGTTAAAATAAGTTTTGTTCTAAAAAAATTATATTTTAAAATAATAGCCTTGCATATATAGCTAGAATCATTCTCATTGCTATTATTGTAAGACTATTCATATAATATGCCACTATAACTTGATGCATGCTATAGGATGTTTCTTGTCTAATGATTTTAACCTTAAGATATTGCCTTATGATCACTACCTACTTTCTTTAGTCTTGGATATTATGGTCATCACCTGAATTTATTATGTTAATGGATTAATCATCTTTGGTCATCATTCATAAATCAAAGTAGATTATTTTCTAAAATTCTTTTTTACAACTTAAAATTATGATTTTACATATATAAAACAAATATTTTTCTCCTTTTTCTTATGTGATTATTGATCCTTACAGTCCTTAATCTTAAAGTATAATAATACAATACTTGTGCCATGCACTACTTGATTTAATATTAATTAAAGGTATTAATATACTCGAAAATACAAAATTATTGAGTAAATAAATATAGTAAGAAACAAAAACCTTGGGAGCACCTTGTAAAATAGAGATGATTAAAAACATTACAAATTAAAATATTAAATTCAATTAAATAATTATATAAATAATTATGCTCATTTCTTAAAGCTATTATTAAAAAATAAAAGTTGAAATAGCTTTTTTATACAATATTTGTCATACATACAAAACACCTCATAGAGTTCCCAAAAGAAAGCATGTCCTCACATAAAGGATCTGATGTTATAACTTCTAAGAATCCTAAACTCTATAAATATCTCATTCTTTATCTATAATATAAGTATGTATAAGTATAATATATATAAAAAATAAACTATTAGATTTAAGTAGTAAAGTAGTGTGAAATCATAATATATAGCATACAAATAAATATGAAGCAGTAAAGAATGTATGATAAAAATATTAAATATGTTGAATATTTGCATATGAGCTTGTATGTTCTATAATCAAGTATGTATATAATTATCATATAATACTAACATTATATAGCAATAATATTTTCTCTTTCTTTTCTTATTTTTAATTTTAATTTTTTTTATAGTTTTATTTATATTCTTTTCTTTATTTATTAAGGCTTTTTTTTATATGACTACTATCCTTACTTCATAAGATTTTATATTATGTTATATCTATGTGGTATCAATCATATCACATGACCTCTATCGATAATTGGTCAAGCAATCAAAGTATATCACCTACCACAATTGGGCTTCACTAAAATACTTATAGAAATAGGTCTTTACTCTTTGTTACCTAGTATTGAAGTGTTCACAACAACAAAAATGTGGTCAAATATCAATTCTAACATGGAATCACCCTTTAAGATTGTTATGTATAAAGTACTAATGATAGTGAGATCTCTATCTATTATGCCCCTCATTTAAGTACCAGTAATAACAAGAGATAAAGTCATATTGATCAATTGTGAGATAAAGTCATAGATAACATTTTATCTTCTAATTTTCACATTTCAATTATGTCCCTCATTTTAAGTACCTATAATAACAAGATATAAAGTCATAGATAAAGTCGTATTGATCAATTATGAGATAAAGTCATAGATAAAATTTTATCTTCAAATTTTCACATTTCTCATGATGATATATATCATTAAGCTAATCGAGTCAATTATTATCTTTCAATTTTTTATTCTATATCTTTCTTGTTTTGTGTTTTAAAACTCATAACACATACATAGAATTATAAATAATAAAATGTAGGTGGGGTAGAATATCAGTTTTTATGATTATGATTTTTGTTAGCTTCTTATGACAAATTTGTGTGGTGCTGGAAGTGTATTTCAATGATAATTATTTTTTCAAAATAAATATGATACAAATAATTGAATAGGAGAAATGTTTTTTAATTCACATGCATTTCATATGATTGCACATCCATTGTTCCCTAATCTTATCAATTATAAATTAATAATGATGTTTTTAATGTACTTATAAAATTTGATGTGAGTGAGTTAAGATTTGATTCTATAAAAGAAAAGATGTTTGAAAGATAAATGTGTGAACCTTGTTACAAAGTTGAGTAGTGTTGTAAAGAACCACAAAGAAGGAGTGAGTCAAGGAGGTTGTCGAGTAAGGTATCATTACTATGCTATGATTTCTGCGAGCAAAGAAGAGAGAGTGAAGGTGAAGCTCTATTATAGAAATAAAACTATAAGAATGAAGAACCATTGGGAAAACTTTGTTGTAGCTTGAGGAGAAGATCAAAAGCAAGAAGATGAGAAGAACAGAGACTATCACAAGCAAATAGCGAAGAAAATTGTGTAGTAGGTATCAAAGAAATGATAGAATTTAAATTGATTCTTTTTTAAATTTAATTTAATTTTAGATTAACAAAAAATATGATTATGTTATAAGTTAAGTAAGCAGTTGATTTAAATTAAATTAGATGTGGTATGGAGTGAGTCGATGCTAATTTTAATCGAACCCAAGACATATAGAATGAGAGTTGTTAGCTATTAATAATATGTATCATTGAAATAATTTTGTCTACATCATATGGTACGATCAATTTAACTTTGTAACGAAAACTATGATGAAACATGGTATAAGATAATCACATTAGAAAAATTTTGGGGTTGTAATAGTCAAAGATGAATTTAAGTTATGGTTGAGGTATCAAGTTCATCGCATTAGAACAATATATGTGTCATATTAGTATAATGTGTTGAGTTGTGAGCTTCATCATATGAAGGTAGTTGTAAATACCAACATAAATCACATAATGTCTTGTGGGATCAATAACATTATTAATCAAAGATAAATTTTTTAAAATACAAAATCTATTAAATATAAGAAACAAGATTGTAAAAGAATATTGTAGAAAGTCTTAGATGAAATATTATATAGTGTGACTAAGTTGATTGTGCTGAACAGTTAGTTAAAGCTATGGATAAATGATTAAATCATGAGAGAGAAGAGACTACATTAGAGTTGTACATCATGTGTCATTATAAGGTATGATATTTTGGTGGTGGATTAAAAATGGAAATGTATGATTTGATTAAGAATATTGTATTATGTAAAGTGAGAAATAGTGAATTGATCATACTTTATGATGGGAGTATCATAAAGATATGAATGATTAACAAGGTAACAAAATTAAGAGAGAATAAAAATCATATAGTGCAATGTTAGGGATCATACTATATGTTTAGAAATGATATAAATAAAAAAATACTGGTTTTTGAAATTATACAGTCTGATATAATTCAAAATGCTTATTTTTGATACAACATATGGTACAATGAGAGAATTACATAAGTATGATCTAAGGCAATAACTTAAAGGCTTATAAGAAATTAATATGATTTAAATTCCTAAATAAACATGCCACATATAGGACATATGTTGGGCATGAAATATACATGATAATGTAAAAAATCTAGAAAAGATTTAGGTTAAAAAAAGAAGTTAACTTTTATATTTAGATAATAAATTTGATAATTATGATATAAATATATTAATAAATTGATTTATAATTTTTTTTATAAAGTGATAATTTTTTTGATATTATTCTCTTTTAATAAACTTTGTGAGCTTTAGAATATTTTTTATTTTATTTTTTTATGCATTATGGATAATGGATAAACTTAGTAATTATGATGTAAATATGTTGATAATTTATTTTTATATTATTTATAAAATCACATTCTTTTTACGTTATCTTTTTTATAAAATTAGTAGATATAAGAAAATGTTTATACAAATGTCATAATTATGTAATTATTTTCTTGGGTTATCATTATTTATCTAGTATTTAATTCATGAGTTATTAATTTATGTTATTATATAATAAGGATATTGACATGCAATATAATATAAACTTTTATAAGTTAATAAATAAAAGATAATTTGGAATATAAATTTTTTGGTATGCTTGATTATCAATTAAGAAAATAAAATTATGGATATACCTCTAAATATATTATCCTCAAATAATCTTGTACCGTATTATAACCTCACACACCACAAATATATATGATACAAGATGAGAATAGCTCATCTATATTTATACAAATTCTATTAGACATCATATAATACGAGGACAACCCAAGGAAAGAATATCACTTTCCATATCTATAGTGTTCTACTATATATTATATAGAGCAAGAATTGCTTATATACATCTACATAGTTTATTATACCTAAAAAAGGTGAGGAAGGCCTAAGATAAGTATAGCTTATTTATGTTTACACATTTTACTATATATGATATATAACAAGGATAACTCATCTATACCTATATAGATCTACTATAATGATAAAGGGTGAGTATAACCCATCAGGGTGAGAATACGTTATTGTAAGAGATGAGTAATAAATGGCAAAATTAAAAAATATCATAAAATAAGATGAGTATAATCATATACGTATGATCAAGTTAACAGTAAAGTTGTATGTGAATGTCAATGTTTATTACATAAACAAATGTGCATTAAAAGGTAGCATACAAGTATGATTATGAAATTGTATAAGATTAATTAGTAGAATTAATAATAGACAGAGTTGAATATCATAATTTGTATGATACAAAATGAAAGGATTGTATAGTACGACACCACATAACTGAAAGCATATTAATCCTAAAATAGCAAATGACTAAATAAATCATCATGGAGAGAGGATAATTGATGAGAAACTATTGGAGTTTTGAAGGCATGGAGATGAGAATACACTTAAATGAAAGAACACAGCTGTTGGAGGAAGTGGAACTAATGAGAATGTAAAGGAACATTGGCAATGCATAACAAAAATGTGAAGTCATGCTTGGACAAAAATTTCTAAAAAAAATCAAAGAGATTAGCTCAACCAAGTGCATTAGACTGAAGAAAAAAGTGAAAGAAAGTACTACCAAGAACCAAAGGATCTGGTCACATGTATTGTAGCATCTAAGAGATGAAAGTGAACTTGTGGTAAATTTTGATTCTTGGCGATACTATTACAAATAAATTAAGAGGAAAAAATCTCACACTATGTGATTCTATTTTCATGTAATCTGTATTATAAACTATAGGTTTTATTCATTTGAGAAATAACTTGTTGATGATGCTTGTATAAATAACTTGCATATAAGTGAATATGTTTGATGTATGTTAGAAGACAAGAGTTCCCTTAAATGATGATATGAAATGGTAAATTGAGATTGTTGTGTAGATAAGCTTATTGGCTACATTGTTAATCATAAGTAATAACTTCATAGTGAAAAAAGAATTTAATCATTCAACTTTAGTTTGTTATTTTGTTCATTTATTTGTTATGTTGCCAATGCTTATGGATTCCTTATTATTTAAAAGAAAATTATTGAGGATGATTGATTCTTTATAAAAAAAAATTTTCACAACATGTTTATTTTCATATAGTACTTGAGTATGAAATATTGCATTGCTTTATTTATTTACATATTATGTGACAAGTTTTGAAAAAGGGGAAAAGATAAGAAAATCATTATTGTGAAAAGATCACAAAATAAGAAAGCTAAAGAAAGAAAATATTACTTTTAATAATAGACAAAAAATAAAAATTAAAAAATAAATGTGAAAAAGAAAAAAGAAAAAATTTATGTAAAGAAAGGAGAGTGTTAAAAAATGAAAAAACTAATTGCTATCCAAACTGGTGACAACTACTTTAGAATGATAGTTCTAGAAATGAGCCAAATGAGCCTTCATTTAATTTAATTATATTTTTAATGATGTGTTTCAAAATATGTCTAATTTGTTTATAAATTGGCCTATTTTTAAGCCAAACCTTAAATGGATGTAAAAGATAGCAACAATTAAAAGTAACAAGCTAATCCATAAAGATAACAAAAGATAAAAATGCTAAAGGTGCTAAAAGTTTTTGTTTCATAATTTATTTTATTTTGCAGCTCATACAAGTGGTCACATGCTCTTTTAATATATTATATTGTTTACAATTGGCCTTGCAATTTGCTATCCAAATATTACTTATTTTATGTATATGTACATATATTGGCACTAAGCGAGTGACAGTTGGCTCAATCTATTTTTGCCCAACATGTTTAGATCAAAACGTGAAACACTATGGGAAGATCGAGAAAAAGTGAGACCTAGAATGTAATGATTTGAAAGATATTACATTGTCACAGAAGTGTTGTTATAGGTTTATTAGGATTATTTGATCAAAATAACATGCATTATAATCTCATTAAGTAGTGATGGATGAAATTTGTGATTTTAAAATAAAGTGTGAAAACTTGTAATTTCTAGAAATGCATGGATTGTTGGTTTTATTGACTTTTGCAATTCATTTAAAATGATCCCTTTAAATTGTTTGGGATTTTTTGTTACTTGATTTTTAAAGATTTAAAAAGAGTGAAAATCTTTCATGGTTTCAAAATGGGTAAAAGAAATAAGTAAAGAAAATTAATACTACTCAAATCAAAAAAAGGGTGAGTGAAAGAAAAAGGGTCATCACAATAAGTCCTTTTTCTGTACTTCTTATTTTATTTCTACTCCACTTATTATTGTATGAACTTGAATATTAAAATAGAATAAAGTATTTTATTTATTTTAATTAGAATTTGCTAAATCATGTAATTGAATTTAACACAAAAAATAGTTTGAACATATCAATGACACTAAAGTAGGCATCTTCACTTTGGGAAGGACATGGATCATATTTTTATTTGAATGATGAAAGTGGCATAGAACAAACAAAAAAGAGGTAAAACCTATTTTATTATGAGAAACACATGGATCAAAGTATATGATGCATCTTGGGGTAAAAAAAATTTATCATGACACAACATTGTTTTGAATAAATATTATGTTTGTTGGTGAAATTTGTATTGCAAGATCCCCTTATCATTCTTCTTCTTCTTTCAATATTTTATCTTTTAGTCCTACGTAATGAAATTGCTACATGACTTATATATAAACTCTATATGTAATGAGGCTTAGGTTCTTACCTTTAGCCAATTTTGAATAATATAATAAGTTTTAGAATTAGTCATTTAATACAAATCTAATGATGAGTTAAATTCAACTTGTTGAACTTTGAACTAGCTCTTCAGCGGGTGAAAATTATGGCACAAATGGAGAGTATTTGTTATTATAAAATTTCATTGTAGTTCATCCTTTTATAATCTTTTTTCTATTTTTTCAACTTTTCTACAATCTATTAATCCTCGTGATTTTTGTTTAATAGTTTCCAATTTAAATTTGGCCACCCCTCACTTCTAAACCCTAAATTGCCAACTCTTAATCCAATTTCTCACTTCTATCAACTACTTTGTTGGCTAACTTTCTCACATACCCTACCACCTCACTACCCTCAGCTCGCTTGGTGACATCAACAACCTTTCCCAAAGTTTCCCAAATCAACTAACAATTGTCTCCTACTTTCTGATTGCCTAACCACGATCAGCCCTTATCGATTTTAAACTTTATGAAGCTTTATGTGATGTTAGTCTCACTTAACCACTCATGTTCAGCTAGAAGTTTGCTGTTGTATAATACTTTTCTATGAGATCACTTGTGTTTATCCCCATTTTCACTAATGAATGATCTTTTTCATTATTTCCATTCTATACATCTCATATAATTTTTAACGGTTTAGTATTTTTCCATATGCAAAAGTTGTTCGAAATCAAATTCTCCAATTTGTGTGAATGAATGTATGCATTGAAAAGGTTTTTAAATTAGTGGTAGTCCTATTCTTTGATTTCTTTTGAATCAAATAATTGTAGTTTCATTGATGATGCTCTCTTTAATTATTTGTGTACTGTTTAATGTGAGTTTAGGCTTAATTGAATCTTTATATTCTATGGTATTTAAAAAAAACTCATATTAGGAATCATCTAGGAAATAGCAACTTGCACCAACATGCTTGCCCAATCCTAAGCAAAATGTAGACTTGCAAGCTTGGCATCATACTATACTTAGTAAAAAATGCAGTGCAAGAGAATGGATATATGGCCAAAGGGTCAACATGGGCTATGCTTACATGAACCTTCAATAAGAGAATTCCTGAGAAACTTACTTAGAGAAATTGCCTACAACAAGTTTCCTCTAATCTGATTGAGAAAAAACTTCTTGGTTAAGTCAAGGAGCTAATTGGCTTCAATAGTTTCCTCATAGCTAGATCAAGCTTATTAATTGATCTAACTTGATGGTAGGTGACTTGGACTAAACTCTAGCACAAGGCTCTTGTTGAGCTTCCAAAAGATTTGATAAGCTATGAAGAATGGCCAAGGTTGATTCATTGGTTAAAGCTAGTAAAGTAAAGCAAACTTATCTAAGCATGAAGCCTAGTTAGAATGAGCTTTACATTTTCTTTTTTTGTGTCTGAAGGGATGGGGAAGGGTGGAGGTCAACGGAGTGCATTACTCATTTTTCATGGTTGTTCATTTGGGGCATAAGGGAATAAGACATCGTATTGGTGTCCACACAATCAAGGGACTTCAGGTAGACTAGATTGAATTTATGTGGTTATTTTTTGAATAAAAGTTAGGTTGTTTATTATATCAAATAACAATATTTCTTAAAATCATACTTTTTTTATCAATAGTTAAGAGTGCACAAAATGAACATTTTTACTAATTTGGACTATTACTTTTCCCTTTTTGCACTCAAAGGATCATCCATATAAAGTGTAACCACCAAAGTGTACCCTTTGGCATTAGCCACCTAAGACATTGCTCTACGTCAGATTGTTTTGGGCCACCTCGAAGAGCAGGCAGATCTCCTATTCAATCTCTTCAAAAGGGGGAGAAGCCTCATTCGACTTGAGGTTTGACATAAAGCTCATGGGATGCACTACAATAATATGGACTTTACAAAGACGCCTTCTTGTCCCAATAACTTAAAAAATGTGGGTTGACATTGCCAAACCCAAGTGTAAACTGAGTTGGATGGACAGTGATTGAGAATCTATAATCTATTGAGCTTAGTGCATTGTAGCAATTTGATATCAAAAATTTAGAGGGCAAATGCAAAGACAAGTCGAAGATATTAAACTCCAATGGTAGGGTTCAACAATTAGACCAACACAAGGGCAACCCTTTGGATTAAGAAGCCATCTGAGCAAGTCAAGGAGGCTTCTGAGTCACATCCTCTTGTTGTCACCCAACCACTAATGATCTATAGCTTATCGAAGGGCGATGGCTCCTTTTGAATAGAAGTGGAGCAGAAAAAGGTGCTTATTTAAAAGCATTTACGTTTAAAATAATTTAATTATTTGATTTGAATATTATTTAAAAGAATTTAAATATTATTCAAATAAAGGTTTGCATTGTTATTGATATTGGTCAATTGTCATAGATGTATTTAAAAAATGACAATGTAACCTCTTCATTACATTTCTAAAAAAACATTCTAAATAAATATTATGGTGTTTTTCAAAACTTTATTAGGTAATGACTAAATAATTCAATTTAAACTAGAATAAATGTGTCACAAAGTGAAGAATAAATAGACTTTTAGATTAAAAATATATCTAATGAACAATATAAAGTGAGATTCCCATCATTAAAAAGAGCTCAAGGGTAATGTAAATTTAATCTAAGTTTTCAAACTAAAGTTTAATTCAAAAAATCACTATTGCATAGATAACAATTCTTACATTACCTATGTAGAATATTTTTGACCCCACAAATTGAAAACAAGAAAAGTAAAATTTCATTTAAAAAAATATTATTATTTTCCACAAAAATTTAGTTATCATTATATAATTTAATCATAAAATATATTTCATAAGTACTTGTCTGCTTACAATAGAATATCATCAATCTCAATTTGACTTAATTCTAATCTAAGGTCATCATAAAAATGTTCAATTCAAACTTTGAACTTAGCTTGAGTAGTAAATGTGTTTTTGAAATTCTTTATGCTTAAAGTAAACCAAGAAAATGGGGCTGAATTGTGGTAAATAAATTTTTTAGATTTTCTTTCAATTTTTGGTGTAAATTAAAAACTAAATCTTTTAAGCAAGAATAAGAAAGAGTAGTAAAATAGTACGCAAAAGGTTTTTAAGGTGGTTCGACTCAAAATCGAGCCTACATCCACCAACTGGTGTTGAGAAAATGCCACAAAAATCACCAAATTACAAGCGAGGTTTTTCTTGCGGTTCACCTCAAACCTATATGGGATTTTACTTACGGCTAATCCCGAACTTACTGGAGTTTTTTTGGGCTCAACTCAAACCTTGTGCTTTTGCATAATTGCCGCGATGCCCTTACCCACAGGAAACAAATACAAAAATTGGCAACAAAATATAAACTTAAGACAATTTAAAACAACTATGAGGCATACTCAATACAATAAAAATTTAAAAGAAAAACTGAAAAGAGGAAGAAATAGAAATATAACATAGTTAAAGAAAAACTTCCAATTTCGGGTTTCTTCTTGTAACTTTCACTTTCTGAGTTTATAAGCACCGTATACACTTGAAATAGCTCAAAATTATGATTTGAAAGCTTTTAGAACTTAACAATGGTAACATCTTGGAGTTCTTCATCCTTTCCTATTTATAGGGTTTAAATTTGAGCTCTAAATCCACTCCCAACGACTCTAAAATGAACCAAACATTTGGGTAATGGACACATAGTAGTCACATTCGATTTGAATCCTAAAATGGTTGTTTTTGATTGAATCCTAGTTTTACCATTCGAGATCAATCCTAGACGTTGGATCTAGCGGCCTTGATCTGGGCCATTGGATCACGCATAGGTTGTCTTGCATGTATTACAATAATGTATCCATAACTTACTTGAATTAGAAACTTATTGCAGTGGTTCCGTGTTCTGAATATTCTCGCAAATCTGCCTCAGGTTCGAGTCTCTTGCTTGTCATTTTACTGTTAATTGCAGTACTTTACCTGGATTAACCTAAGCCGTCGAATCGCACCTGCCCTTCTGCCTTCTTTGACAATCGGATGGGAATTTAATCCCATATTACCTAAATTATGTTGTCATTACTCTCTATAAGGATTCCGATTGGCATGTCTCTCGAACCGTTTGGGGTTGGCTCCCCCTTCCTCGACCAAGATTTCATCACTTGGTCCTGGTTGACTTGATTTCACAATATTCTATTCAGGTTTTCCCTGCATGCTGATTTCGTGCTATTTTGTTCAGATTTCCCTGTGCCCTTCTTCTTTTGCCTTCCAACTACGCTCGCCCCTTACTTGTTTGTCAAATTATTTTTTATTTTATTTTTTTAAATCCCTAAAGTCTTGACGGACCAACGATCGAGTCGGGTTGACCCGCACAAATGCTACAGTGAAAAATATCGAGACTAAAGTGGTTTTATAGTGTTTTGTGAGAATTTTTGTGCCAAAAATTTGAACATAAGTGCACCAAAATAATTTTATATTATGATAGTGTATCATCAATAATGCTTGGCCCAAAAATAAAAATTCAACAATTATTAAACTTATAACATTTTCAAATATTAATACTACTAGTGCGCCACATCATCTCAAAATTTGGACGCATCAAATTCAAGAAAAATAAAGAGAAATTCAAGTATAAAAATTTTTAGTGCATGTCTTTAATTTTCTTGAAAATTGCCATAACTCCAAGAGCCTTGAAGATCACTATTTTAACATTTAAAGTTCATAGCTTGACTTAATTGAATATTAACACACTTAAAGTAAGCCCATATGAGATATTTATAAACATTTATGCTTGACTCATCAAACACAAGGGTGTAATACAGGATAAGTTTAAGATGACAATTGGTTTAGATGGCTTAAAAAAGTTAAATGAGATCAAGTAATATTTGAATAGGAAGTGTGTCATTATAAAAACTCTATATTTTGATAGAGGAGGAGAAAAAAACCAAAAATATAAGGTATTGAAAAGGACTTAAGGTGCTACAATCTTAATGAAGATGTGTTAAGTACATAGAGTGTAATAATATCAAAAAGTTTTATATAGTAGACATCATTTGGTGGTGTTACTAACTATTCTTAGTATTAAAGCTGATTAATTATTAGTTTTATGTGATAAGGTAGTTTATTTTTGAGGTTTTACAAGTGTATGTATGATTGTATTTTAAATGGTTATTTGATATTTTTTATTTATGAAGTATATGAATATGTATGAAAATTCCTTTTACTTATCTTTTATGCTAATGAATGCATATACTTGATACAAAAAATGTTCACAAAAGCTAGGACTTAGCTACGTTTCAGGGGTTGTGTGCCATTGTAGGTAATGCCCCTAAACATCTTAAAAAATTATAAAATTTGTTTTTTTTGCGTTCACTTTAAAATTATTATGCTTATATTTCAATTTTCCTTTTAAAATTAAATGATAATTTTATTTTCGTATATGGTTGTTTCTTTCTAAGAATGCTTTATCCTTATTGTTTATCAGATGTTGTCACATTTAAACAACATATTTTGACAACACTTTTCAACAATGCATTTCTAGTGTAATATATATACTTAGTAGATGATTTAAATGTGTTTGGCATAAACTATGTATTTTTTTGTTAGTATAATAGTTATTATATTTTTGTTATTATATATAGAAGCCAAATATAGTGTGATCATACTGAACTAGTGATCTTCATAGATTGGATTAACATTTGTTGTATATGATTACCTCATTGGTGCTTCTCTAGGCTTTGTGAAGGAAAGTTAAAATTGAATTAATGTTATGTACTTAATCTAAGAGCCATTTGGTACCTTTTTTGAATGTTCAGATTATTTTTTCTCTTCCTCTTATGGGTTAATCAATGCACTTACTTATGCAAATGCAACACGAAACAAATAGTATTATCTGTATGTGCAATTCACCATTTGCCTTCCTTTATGCAGCAGGGTTATGTTGTCATCACAACTCCTAATGGAATATTGGACCACGAGGAAGCTATGAGGCAAAATGTTGGTGGTTAAGTTCTTGGCTTTTTCCACAAAGATTTGCTTTTTCTTGTGTGTGTTAATGGCCATTAGGAAGGTAAAATCTAGTAATCATGTCATGCTTCATTCAAGTCATTATGTTCTACTTATAAATAAAATGCATGAACTAATTCTTGATTTATTCCTCAAAACTACGTAATACCAAAATGTTGCATTTTATGTTGTTATTATCATTGGTGTGAGACAAATTATTATGTATATGCTGTATGAGAAAGGTAATGTATTTAAATAAAGCAGTTTTACCTGCAAATATTTTGAATAGAAGTGGAGTACAAGAAAGTACTAATTTAAAAGCATTTACATTTTAAAAAAATTTAATTATTCAATTTGAATACAATTTAAAAACATTTAAATATTATTCAAATTAAGATTTGTATTCCATTTGATATTAATCAGGTGCCATAGAAGTATTTTAAAAACGACAATGTAACATCTTCATTACATTTCTCAAAAAACATTCTAAATAAATATTTTGATATTTTTTGAGACTTTATCAATTAATGACTAAATAATTTAATTTAAACTAAAATAAATGTGTCGTAGAATCAAGAATAAATGAACTTTCAGACTAAAAATATATCTAATGAACAAAATAAAATGACATTATCATCATTAAAAAGAATTCAAGAGTAATTTTAACCCCACAGTAAAATAAATATATCTAGTGAACAATACCTGTGGAGAATAATTTTAACCCCACACTTTGAAAACAACAAAAGCAAAATTTCATTTAAAAAAACTATTATTTTTCACAAAAATTCAATTATTGTTATATAAATTAGTAATACAAGATATTCCATAAGTACTTGTTTGTTTATAATACATATTGTGTTGATTTAGTAAATCTAAAAAATAGAAACTAAAATGAGTTAAATCAATCATCACATATTTTATTAGTAAAACTTAATAATGAAAAGCTAAAGGAGATATTATTACTCTTAGAAGATAAAAATAGCAAATATGGATATCATGTAAAAACAATAACTAATAATCGATATCATATCATAGAATATAAAACTAAGAAAATTTCATCAGAGTTAAGTGGGTTTTTTTTTCAAAAATGTCTCGATATTCAATATCATAGTATCTAATATATATATATATATATATTAAGATCTTTTTTTAATAATTAATAAGGCACAATTCATTTCTAAATTCTTAGAGACTTGTTAACAAAAATAATAATATTGCTTTTTCAATTCACTCATCTCCCTCATTAAGTGTTATATTATATTGAAGGCTTTGGTGCTCTTTCATTTCTCATGAAACCTCTTCTTCAAAAGATGATCCTTTATTATAAATGCTAATGAAATTTACATGACCGGGCAAACGAGTAAATCTCCCCCAAAAAGGCGTGTGTAATCTTTTTTGTCATTGAAGCCTTCCCTTGTTGTTTGGCTTTGTCCCAGATTAGTGCAACTTTCTCTCTGGAGATACAATGTAGTGATAAGGTTTCCTGATTTAGGTTTTGGGGCTGTGATTGCATATAACCTTTCCCTTTGCTGGTTAGTCATTTTTCTTTAGGGTTAATTTTGTTTGAAACGACTTGAAGAAGTTGTTGAATAATTCGTACATAGTATTTGAGAGAGATTGGTTTTAAGTTTGCATTGGTCTCGGGCAATTTTTTTAAGCATTTCATGGATTTTTTTGCTGCGTATATCGATGCAAGGAATCACTAGAAGATATTTTTTAGAGGATTAAACAGCGGCATAGTAGGGATCAGAATGGCGAAACTTGTTATGAAGATGATGTTTTCGATGGCAAATAGCTAATCAAAAGAAAGATGAGCTGGTGCACATTGCATAATTAGTTTAATCTACGTATAGAATTGTTGTTAAAAAGGATATAATTTTTTTTTTATCCCCCTTTACCATGGTACTCTAATGGAGGAGAGCACCTTGATCTGCATCATAAGCTGCTGTGTAGCTGTAAGAAGATCTTCAAAGGTGTTTAACGGTTTGAAATTACAACGAAAGAAATATTGGCTATGTATTTAATTTGTTTTTGGTAGAGCAGTTGTTCTTAAAAGCCTCTACAAGGTGGGGAACAGATCGTAGAGCTAGTTCTGATGGATTCTTGACATGAGCAATAGTAGTTAATAATCTAAAAGCCAGCAGGATTCCATTGATGCTATGTTTTATGTATAATGTAATACTAATTCAAAATATGTTTTGTAATTTTATAAAATATATTTTGTATTATGAGTATTATTTTAAATATAATAAATATTTCATGCGATTTGATCTAAAAAAAATGAAACTTCGTAAGAAGGGTGATGAAAATTTTATAGAAATAATTAGAAATTAGGAATACAGCTAATATTTATATTGACATTTTATGGAACATAGATATAAAATGGTTGTTTGTTAGTCTCATTTTATTTGGATTATCCATGATGAGATTAACTTCACAAAAAATCTTATCAATAGAATGATTGAATTCATTTGATGTTTTCTACTAAAGTCATATATAAAATATATAATAATCAAAGTTTTGTCACCACATAAGTTTGCATCGTGCATCTTTGATCCATTGGCTTTTTGCATGAGAACAGTTTGTTAATGTGTGTGGGTAAAGACTCAAGAAGAGAGAACCAACCAAATTGTTATTGCATGTGCTAAAAGAGTATGAATGCAAGGAAGATTTACTTGGTTAACTTCGATAGAAAAATATGATTGTTGAATTTAAAGATTTCAATTCAATTCCTAAGACCATAAAAAATTATGGAGCGTTGTTTGCAATACCAACTGCACTACACATGATTAAATTATTGTTAATAATAAAATACTATAATTTCATAAAAAATTTAGACTAAGTTAAATCTCAAATTAAATAATATTTTTTAAATCTTAATATAAAATATATTCTTTGAAGTCATCTAGTTCATGGAGATTAAATATAAATATAAATGTCATAATAAAAAAAAATTTGTATCCTCCAATAGCTTCCTGATAGTCTTTTTTTCTTTATTATTTTGTAAAATTAAGATTTGAACTAAATTTAACTTGAATTTTCTAAACCAACATCAAATCAAAATATTTGATAGTTAGGTTATATCTATGACTATTATATGTAAAATTAACACTATAAAATCAACTAAATATTTGTCTTGAAGTTAACCAACATTCATGCACCGAGTAAACTTGAGATCATATAACAAGGAAAAAGAAATAAAAATAATTGGCAAAGAAGAGAACTCACTAGAAGACAGCTTATTAGAGAGGATGTCTTGGCTTAAGGACAAAACTTTACTAACTTAAGTGGTTTGATTTGTGAAAGAGATGGCTTAAAGGGGATAGAGAAAATAAAAATGATAAGGGAATGGATCAAGTTAACACTCAAAAATCTTATTCAAACAATTTCTATAAAATAACTATATTTAGAAATAGTCATCCGTATGGTTGGCATCTTCCTCTTACAAAATAAGTCTTCAATTTGCATATCCCTTCCCCAATATAAGCCAATAATTAGGGTTTCTTGTTTTTCTTTTCATGAACAATGATCCAACAATATTATTGCTCAACGATTGTAAAAATCTAAGAACTTTAGTATATTCTATAATAACATTTAATTTTCATTAATTTCTCAGCAAAATAATGTCAAACAAGCCTCTATTGCTACTTCTTTATTGAAATGAAAACCCTTAAAAGATTATTTTTGTTTTTGACAATTATTTCTTGAAGTTACTTTATCCTTTTTAGCCTCAAAATATTAAAAGTTTACTAAATAACTTTTTATAATTCATTTTTATTATCACATAAAATGCATTTAAGAAAAAAACTTTTTTAAAAAATAATTTTCAAAAGCTCGTCTTTATTTGTAAAAATCATTATCAAATAAAAGCTATTTGAAGAATTCATTATCAAAAGTGCTCAAACCTTAATGCAATTTTAAACTAATCTTTTGCCATTTACCGAATAAACCCCCCTTTAATCCCTAACACCATACACATTTATGTTATGGGTTGCATCTTGCTCATTTCATTTTCCTTACTCTCTCTTTCATTGTGCATTGTCTCCCTCACAATAATGGGGATGTAAAGCCATGCAACAATTCTTCTCTTAGACTTTTGCAAAGTGAGAGCAATAATGATGGATAAGACCATGATTGACCATGAGGGAATAATGCTGTAAGCCATTTTCATAATAGATTTATATCATAGATTTTCTTGCTTTGCGTTTTCCAATTTGCAATCAATTGGAGATTGGTATTGTTGTTGTAGGAATGCTATAATATTAATTTGAGAGTGCTTTGAAAGAATTTGGAGGACATTTTGCTTTACACACATTTGTTTGGAGGACATTTTACTTGTTGATTTGGAGGGTTGATTATTGGGGTTTAATGATCTTAATCTACATACAACTATTATAGAGATTTAGAACTTTTTGGAGTACACTTACATTGATATTTTTTACCTTTTATAGCATAGCCATTATATGTTCAAAAGTTTAGAGACATTCCTTCATGCAATATTGTATGAGAAACTTTTGTTAACATTAATTAATTTGTGTTGTAGTATTTTGATTGTTCATATACTATGTGCTTATTTTGTATCTATTGCCTGATACTTATATAACCCTAGAAATAATGATTCCATTAGGTTTTAATTTACCTTTGAGTAGTTTTTTTCTTAATTACTAATCAAGATAAAGAAACAAAGCTTTATGAGACATAAAAATTATATGTGCTTAGCTACTTATACATCATAGTTTTGCATATGACGGTTTATTATTATTGATATAATATGATTAACATGATTTTCTAACCAATTGTGTGTGTCTGTTATCCAACTTTCCAACAATACATTTGTGTATATTACATTCATTGATGTTCAATATAACGTTCTTATGATCATTAATTTGTTAGAGTTTATTATAATTGTAAACATGTATTATATTTATGTAGTTCATAATTAAAGATAAATATATTATGCAAGGTATCAATATTAGCTTTTTAACTGTAATTTTGCACTTCTTATTTTTTATAGAAATATCATGTATATTTTTTTTCTAAACCTCTTCAAACTTAACTTAGTTCTCCCTCTATTGTTTTTCTCAAACCTAGCCTTGTAATCACTTTACTTCATCCTCATACCCTAAGGCTATTATCATTGTCACTACTTTCAACAATCCAAGCTAATTCCCACCGAAACTAATCTTATTATCCCTACTAATGTTAAGATCATTATTTTTTATCTTCTAAGCTCATCCCAAAACTTCTATAGCTATTATATTTCCCATATTATGTATGATCAAATGCCAGACATTCCTGCAATCTTCTTCAACAATAATTTTTTTTGGCTCAACTAAAAGCATAAAAAAGTAACATCTAACTTGTGGGTTATATTCCTCATTTATGTTTATAATTCAATACCTTTCCATTTAAACAATATCAATAAGCAAAACTTAAAAAGTGTACCAAATATTTTATGTAAAATTATCCAAAAATCCTTATTCAAAGTAAATATTTTATATATAAGTAAAATTAGACAAATCAAATGATGATTTTTCAAGCATATAACAAATTTAAATATCAAAAAACAAAGTGTCATTGGTTGACTAGGAGCAAGCATAGGGAAAGGCCAAAGTTGACATCATAATAAGGCTTCTCCTTATTTTCCAAAGAAAAACTTAAATAGTAGAGTTTGTTATGAAGTTTATGTTTGGGATTAGTTTAACATTTCAATTATTTTTTTTGTTAATTTGTTCAATTTCTTTAATTGAATGATGGTGACAAAATCTTCTTTTTCGTTTTACACATCATTTAAAGGCACACTGTCTAACGATCTATTAAACAGTCATCATTTTTTATTTTTTTCTTTTATCTGATTTTATCAAGATAAAAAAGAAAGTGTTGTATAATTATTGCAGAAAAAATAAAATTTTAACAAATTTTTCCTGTTAATGCAACCAGGCTTTTCATCATCTTCAACCTTAGGGTTTTGCTTCCAAACCCTAACAATTGGTATCAGAGCCAAACCACGACAGAAGGTAGAAGTAGAGGAGCCAGGCCACTGCCGAAGGAAGAAGGAGAGGAGCCTGTTATGGTTTCGGTTCCAAACCCTAAGGTGGAAGATGACGAAAAGTGGAAATAATAAAATAAGATGCTTAAATTTTCTTTGATTAACCAGGGACTAATTACATGCTTTAAATAATGCTAAATTTGATAAACAAATTTCTTTAAGGCGCCACTAATCATGCCAACTCACTAACCCACTAATGCAGCTGGAAAAATGCAAAACCATTTGACATAATTGACTGACACGTTTGACTGTTTGACACATTTGACTGACATGTTTGTATCTTTTTCTAACAGAGCCAGGCCAGGTAGGCCACGACAGAAGGAAGAAGTAAAGAAATGAAGTGGATCTTCAAGTGTCTCATGCAAAGAGAGACAGGCAATGGCGACATCTATGTAAACGTAAACATTGGCAAGGAAGAGTTACAGTCAACACTGGTAAGGGAACTTGCGGCAACGTCGGCCATGGCAGTGTTAGCGTGACCGTAAAACCCAAGGAAGACGAAGCACTCGGAGAAGGTTGTGAGGAGAAACCTGAGGAGAATGACGAAGTCCAAGAGCAAGTGGGCATGGAATCCTGCAGAGAAACCACCGACAGGAAAGAAATCGAGAATAGACGACAACGAGTGAAGGATTTTTCGAAGGCACAAAGGCAAACAGCACGAATAGCAATTCTGGCAAGGCAATTTTGAGTGAAGTAGAGGCAATGACATCGAAGAAGGGAGAAGAAAATTGACAGCAAGGTTCCGACGAAGAAGTTTTACTGTGCAAGGAAGCAATGGCAGATGCAGCAACAAGTAGCTTGTCTTTGTCGTCAATTCCAATTTTTAGAGGTAAAAATTATTAGTTCTGAAGCATAAAAATGAAAACCTTGTTTAAATCACAAGGTCTGAGGGATTTGGTAGAAAATGGTCTCCTTGATTTAGATATCACCCTGCAAGATATCCAAAAAAAGGATGCAAAGGCATTGTATATCATTCAGCAAGTAGTGCATGAAACGATTTTTTCTAAAATAGCAGCAGCAAATTCGACGAATGAAGCTTGGATCACACTGAAAACATCATTTCAAGTGAGTTCACAGGTGATTGCAATCAAACTGCAAGGTTTGTGCAGAGATTTTGAAACTCTCTTCATGAAGCACGGTGAAACAATCAAAGATTATAGAGCAAACTATGGTGGCGAAAATTATAGAGCAAACTGTGGTGGCGAAAATTTGCTGAACCTTGACGTCGAAGTTTGATCATGTGATAGCTGCAATAGAGGAGTTGAAGGACATTGCAATGTTCACATTCAATGAGCTTAGGGGATCGTTGCAGACGCATGAGCCTCGGCTCAACAGAACAGAAGAGAAGGAAGACTCGAAAGCTTTGTACACGAGAGGACAGTTTTCAGGTAACTGAGCATGCAGCAGTGCATGCGGTAGAGGGAGAAGTATGAGTCAATGCAGACGGGGTCGATCAACCAAAAATAAAAGGTATTTCGATTCGACCAGAATTAAACCCTCTTCAGCTGGAAATAAACTAGGACTTGCTAAAAATAAAATGTAGTCTGTTGGACAATCAAAAAAATTGTCGAGTGTTTCTTCTATCACAAATTTGGTCACAAGCAGGCCGAATGTTATAAAAAGCAGAGAGATGAATAAAAAAATGTTGAATGCCATTATTGTCTGAAGTATGGGCACGTGCAAGCCGATTGTTACAAGAAGCAAAGAGATGAAGAGTTGGCCAATTTTGTAGAAGAAAAGAATAATCAATAGAAAGTGTTCAAGGCTAGAACTGAAAAAAGTTTGATGTCAGCAAAATTTTGTTTTTGGACAGTGGTTTTTCTAATCATATGACAGGCTTCAAGCACCTGTTCAGTCAACTAGATGAGAGCCAAACTAAAGGTTAAGTTGGGAGATGATAAAGTAATTTAAGTTGAAGGTAAAGTAATAATTGCAGTTCAAACCAGTCAGCACAATACAAGGTTCTTGCATGATGTTTATTTCTTTCCCCAAAAACATAGAATTTATTGATTATTGGACAGTTGATTCGCAGTGGTTATTCTGTCATTTTTGAAGAGAAGAAGTGCACAATTACTAACAAGGATACACAACAAATCATCGCTGTAGCAAAGATGGCAACAAATAAATTATTTCCTTTGGAGATTTCAAGTGTAGAGGAGAAGGTGATGGCTATCAAATTGCTGAGATTTGGCATCTCAGGTATAGGTATTTGAGTATTAAAGCACCAAAATTACTTAGTGAAAAGCATATGGTATTTGGTTTGCCAAACATTCAGGAAATTTGTCTTTGTAAATGTTGTATTTATAGTAAACAAACCAATCTGTCATTTCTTAAACATCATGTAATTAGAGCAACTCAAGTGCTTGAATTAGTTCACACAGATTTATGTGGACCAATGGAGACTGCGTCTCTTGGAGGTAGCAAGTATTTTCTATTGTTTATTGATAATTTCACTTGAATGTCATGGGTGTTCCTTTTGAAAAACAACAGTGAGACTTTTGAAATGTTCAAAAAGTTTAAAGTCATGACTGAAAGACAAACTGGCAAGAAATTGAAGGTGCTCAGGTCAGATCGAGGGTGAGAGTACCAATCAAGAGAGTTCAAGCAATATTGTGAGCAGGAAGGCATTCAAAACCAGCTGACTACACCATATACTCCTGAGCAGAATGGTGTTGTCGAAAGGAAGAATAAAAAAGTGTTCGAATTGGCTAGAAGCATGCTCAAATCAAAGAGGCTATCAAATAAATTGTGTTGAAGCTTCACCACTACAATATAGATTATGAATCTATCACCAACCAAAGCAGTGCTAAACCAAACTCCTTTTGAAGCATGGTTTAAGAGGGGACCAAGTGTGGGACATCTTAAAGTCTTTGGCTGCATTGGATACACCTTGCTAGTTCATACAACAGAAGTAAACTGGATCAAAAATAAGAAAAATTCATATTTATTGGGTATTGTATACAATCCAAATGCTATAGGTTGTATAACCCAACAAAATGGAAAGTTTTTGGTATGTAAAAATGTACTGTTTAATAAGAATGCAAGTAGGATTTGGTCAGAGAAAACACAAGCTACAACAGTAGAAGTTTCAATTCAGGATGAGCTTGAAACTGATGAAGATAAGCAACATATATTAATCTCCAACAACAGCTCAAAATCAACATCAAGAATTCGATCCTCTCATCCTGATTATCCTGTATGGAAGGTAAGAACAATACAAGAATTATATGAAACAACTCAAGTGTTGTATGTTGCAGATCCAACAACATTTGAAGATGTTATAGAGAAGAAAGAATGGCAGCAAGCGAAGGAGGAGCTGTTAGCAATAGAGCAGAATAAAACAATGTAGTTCACTGAACCTCATCAATGACGAAATATAATTGGAGTAAAATGGGTGTATAAGACGAAGTTTCCAGACAAGTTGGGTGCAGAAAAGTTTGAATCAATGGGGAGTGTTAGAGTTTGATTCAAAACACTCAAACCATTCAAAATTGATCTGTAGTATTTCAACTAGGTTAGTTGGTTAGTGGGTTAGTAGGTTGGCATATTTAGTGCATTTTTTAGGCATTTGTTAAGGGTGCATTACGCTATTTAAGTGTGTAATTTGCTTGTGATTAATTAATGAAAATTGTATTTATTTTTTATTTTTTTGGTAACGCAACAAGGCTTTTCATCATCTTCCGCCTTAGGGTTTTGCTTTCAAACCCTAAAAGAGTAACCAATAGAAGTTGGGGGCCCCTGGGGCCTAGCAGCTCTCACCTAGGAGTTCTTCTATGGTCAAAGGCCGGTGGCAGCTCAAACTCGACTCACACCGTTATGTAGTTGCTTCGCTTCCCGTGTATGGATATACGAGGGTGAACGAGAGAGAGAAAACTTCCCCAATAGAGATCTCTTTTTCTTAAGTGAAGCCCTGAGTTCGTCTATCAAATCGCTTCTTAAAAGGCATGAAGTTTTGGAGAAAACAAAAAGTAGCTCCAGTTCCTTCAAAAATGGTAGTCAGATCATTGAAGAAGGGGTGATCCATCTAGTGTTTTGGAGGGGGCCGGCTATGCCTCTCCACTGGAGGCACTAGCCACTTTGAACTGATTAAGCTTGGCATTAGAACTCTAGAGAATGAAGAAAGATGCATAGGAAGCCCATGCAGTTGCAAATGCATAGGAAGTCCACGCAGTAAACCCAGGCCCCCTGTGTTCGTCGTACCGTCGACGAAGAATAGGTACCCCCACCCACCTTTGGCAGAGTTTTTGAGCCGTGTAATAGGCGACTTCTCCTTAGTATCTTTATACATTATCACATGAGTGGTTCTTCTTGAATAAATATCAAAATCCTCTTTTTCTTTCTTAACTTTTTTTCTTTAATTTCTTCTTTTCTTTATGTTTAATTTCTTCACTTTTCTCATTGAGTCATTCTGACTCAACTAGGATAAAAATAAAGCATTGGTCAAAAAGACTCGCTGGACTCTCAAAAAATAAAATAAAAGACAACTTCGAAGGAAATCTACTTTCCATCCCTTTCTTCACCATGTGCATTGCCATAACAATAACATGAATAAAAACAAAAAGTGATTTTGTTGGTCTGAAAAGGAAAGAATCACTAAGGAGATCCTCATAACATAAGAAGAATGCATAGTTTATGAAAAGAGGCCATTAGTTTAGTTCTCTTTTTGTGTTAGCTTTTAGGCCTTTTGTCTGTTAGTTGCTGACGCCTTGATTTATATAAAAAAAAGAAATAAATTATCAATTTTCATTTTAATCAACTTTTTTCAAATATTTTCTTGTATTCCTTATTCCTATACATTATTGTCGGTCATCGAGGAGGCTATGCTTAAAGCATTCGATGCTGGTGATCAATAAGACGGAATCGAATTTTCCATTTTCAACCAATCACACTGATTTTAGCTGAAATAAGGAGGACTGAGTCAGGATCATATGACTCAATCATTGATTTCAATGTTTACTTATCCACTCTCTTTTAGAATTTCATAATCAAGGAAAAGAAAGACAAAAATTCAAAAAAAGTACACCCCCTCTTTTTAACACAAAGAAGATTTTCCTTTGAATGCTACAAGACCTAGAAGTAGAAGCAGACCTCGTCTCAAGTTGGCTTCTGTTCAAGTCGTTTCGAGTTGACTCCTGTTGAAGACGTTGCTTAGGCTTGATTGAGACTGAGAACAAAAGCATCAAATTATGACATTATATCCAATGTAGAGTCTTGGTTCTTCCCAAAATTAGTGCTACTTTTTTATATATATGTGATTTGCAGGTTTCAGATGCTGATGTGGAAAGTCGACTTTTGAATTTTCACGTCACTCTTTACCTCTAGGAAACTCCGGACGATCGAAGTTGACCACAAAGTTCAACATAATGATCGGGTCAACCAGGTCAGGCCCTAAACAAATACCAGTGAATAGACCGAGCCCCCACCGATAACTAAGATTGCTCGTGGGTTGGTTCTTAAATCAATGATAAATCCTGCTAGAAGCTTCTGTCGGAGCATTCTCGCGTTAGACAGTAGTAGAAACCAATCTTGCATTTTAGCTGTCATGATCATCTCGAAGATTTGAAACTTTCGAATGAAAATAGTTATTCACTTTTGTTAAAAATAAGATCGGGAGATTTCTTGGTCCATCATGCTATTGTCACTGCTAACAATTTTTGGTCCTAAATCAGAGACTGGTAATCACTCAGCTTAGATTATTAACAAGTTCGACATGAAAAATTGCTTGGCTCACCTCACAAGATGTATAAGAAAATGAAACAAGATCCCTAGAGGGGCCCTCGGTCGAGTGGGGACCAGCAAGTTTCAATTCGAGCTTCTACATCTACACTACTAACTAGATCTTCTGTTATCTCTTCGTTTGGGTAATCAACGATGGGAACAACCCATCGTTGATAGGCTCCAATAACAAATAGAATAATATAAATATAGTTTCAAAAAAGAAAATGAAGATAACAGACATAATTCCCAAGAATATTTCCAACAATCTACTTTCCATTTTAGTCTGCGAAAGGAAAGTGGGATCGTATCGCCATCAGGTTCCCCCCACGAGGTTGATTTTGGAAAGATCACTTTAATGCTATTTTAGAAAATGCTACTTGAGAAATCCATCGTCAATTATTTTTGAATTCAATAGATTTACATAAAATTATTCTACAAGAAATACAAGAAGAGATATAAGAAAAGAAAAAGAAAAAGTGAAGAAAGAAAAAAGATTTTAATATTTATTCAAAACTAATATTGCACAACTTGCCTAAAGAGTCTCACTGTTCATTTGAAGAGCCTCCCATATGTCCAGTTTGCATAAAACTGTGCTACCGGGGGCAGTTAAGAAATCGAATTCAATCATGAATTGGCTCCTAGGGAAAGACCCCAAAAACAAATCCATTTTTCTGCATCTTATGGTTGAGAAATTGGACTTGGGATTAGCTACTTACCCATGGTTTTTGAAAGACTATTTAATCCGTGTTTTATTATTTTTATTTAATTTTATGATTCTGATTTTTTTTCTAAAATTTAGATTTCATTTAAAATTTGAAATTAGCTAAACAATTTTAATCGAAAAAATGTAGACCTAGAACGGATGATTTTGTGCCAGGGAAGTAGAACGAGTAGTTTATGCTTTAGTAAATACCATTTCATTGGCTCTTTCTCTTTGAATGAGATCTCAATTTTAGCTACGATTTCAGAGGGGGCAAACTCGGGCCCTGGGTTTTGATCGATATATAACAGATAGAAAGAATGCCCATAAGTAGTCCTATTGAAACAAAAAAACCACTGTTAAATGAATTCCAAGACTCAAACCAAAGATTCACCTTTGTAGGTTTTAGGTACATTAACAAAAGAACATTTCAACTATCCCCAAAGGGGCTCCTATTTGATCAGATCATAATTTCTCTAACCAAAAGTTCACAACTTCAAAAGAGTTTGAGATTTTGAGTTCCTCAGAATCGCATAAGGTGTCTTTAGAGGTTTTAAAGGACTATTTCAAGGGAAGAACAAACTAGAGAAGTAGAGAAGAAAGAAATACATGGGATTGATGGTTCTATTTCAATATAGTTTTGGGAAAGGTTATTTGATGAGGCTCCTCTTTTCTTTCGTGCTTGTACTATGAGGAAAGCTAAAATGCTATCATAATCTGACTACCATACTTTTAGAATTTTTTAATCTTTCCTTGCCTCATGCAGTAAAGGCTGATATCTGATGTTCCTCTCAGATATCTCAACTCCTACAGAGGCTGGTGCAAGGTGTGCCTAGTAGAATGCATCTAAAATAGTAGAAGATTCAGGGGAGAAAGGGGCATCGGGGTACAATAGGAATGAGTTTCCCATATTGTGCCCCCTCAAGAGGTACTACACAAGGAGAAGAAAAGGTGACTTCTCGATCAGGGATGATAAATAAATTCGAAACAGGGACTTCCAAAAACATCGTAAGCTAAACCTGTGCGTTCAACTGTGAACATGAAAAACCCAAAAGCTCTACCCTTCCAATCAAGAATTGGAACCTCACAATCACTAGCAAAACCCAAAACAGGGACTTTCAAGCAAAGGAAAAACTCCTACATACACAGCAGCAGGGTTCGAATGAAGGAGCTAGAAAGAATTCATGCATTGGCATCCTACTGCTCCATTATATGTTTTTGCAAGAGTCAAAGGATCCACAGTACCTACAGCTTGTCGGACTTCATCATCCTCATTTTGGCAAGCAGGGGTAAGGGATCTCTTTTTTGCAAAGGAACAAAATCTACTCCACAAATTGGAGTCTTCATAGGGGCCATCTTTAGGAAGTACATGACCCTCAATGCCCTTATGGCTAAAGGCAAAGGATTGAGTTTGGGGTCTTCACCACTATAGAATCATGCATTTTAGCCGAGTATAAAGGTTGGTCCCAATACCTACTTTACTGGGCAGTAATTCTCTAGGTGTCATCACAACGTATTCGATCAAAGAGATATGATAAATAGGCTCCTAACCATGCCAAAGTGGAATTTATAATTATAATCCCACAAATTTCATTCTTAAGAAAATATTGTTTCTACGAATTCTAATTGTAATTGAAACATATTGATTAAGTTATCTTAAATTGCTTCAACTTTTCTCATTTTAGTTTTATATATTTAATTAATATTAAGATAATATTTTTATAATTTAATGTCTTTTAATTTTGTAATTCATATTAACTATAATGGTGGTCCAATCAAACTACAACAAGTTTAGTTAGAGTAATATTGATGAGCTCTATCCAATTTGATATTCCTTTTAAATATTTGAGATTTTGTTTTCTAAGCATTTGGTATGCTTTATGAGATACATCAATTCATACCTGATTTGACAATAAAAGATATTATGCTCAATCTTCTTAGTATCTTGGAAAGTAACTTTTTTATATAATTTATCTAATTTATTCAACCTTTTTTTCTTTGATATGGTTATATTGTCATACAACTCTAAATTTTTTCCAACGTAACCTTTTATTTTCTTTCATTTGGCTATATTACATCATTTTAGGTAATCTTATTTAAACTTTAATATATACTTACTTAATGCATCAAAATATCTTAATTAACTATTCATTTTTTGAATTTTAAAATATTTTATTTTATAGGTCTTTGGAAAATTTATGAGACATTTTAAATTGTAAAGGATTTAACGATTGAGGATATTGCACTTTTTCTATGTAGTATCAAGGGAAAAAGACATTCTCTTTTGATTTATGTCCTTTTTCTAAAGTATTCAATTTGTTTTGCTTGTGTTACTATTAACCAAAAATCTTCTCACATGGGACCTTGACAATGTTTAGATTTTATTATATTGCGTTACTTCAATTCATCTTTTTTAGTTATATATATATGTATATATTTCTTTAACATTAAATAATAATTCAATATATTGTATTACTAATTATTTTCACAATTTGTAGAAGTTATAATGAATTCTGGTTGAGAAATAATAAACATCATTGGAGTTTTTTTCACGAGCTCCATCAAATAAATTCATTCTTCACTTTATGATTTCTTTAGTATTTTTGTTGTTGTATGTGATAGCTGGACTCATACTAGATTTCAAAATCAAGGTTTTTACACTCGATCTTCTCACTATCTTCAGTTGAGAAAATTATTTACAAGTTATCTCATTTCATAAAATTATTTTGTACAAATTAGTTGTTTTACTACGAAACTATATTTTTTATAGCTTTGTCATTCATGGTCCTTGATTTTATTAAAATACATTGCTTGAACTTATGTTATTGTTTCCTTAATATATATTTCTATAATTACTTTTATTTCTTTTATTACATAGCTTTGGTTTTTCAATGATGAGCTCTATCAAATTTATTATTTATTTATTTAATTTTTAAGTATTTTAGAGCCTAAGGCTTTACTTAACTTTGTAAGACATTTTCTTTTGTCTTTGATATAAGGAATTGTGCATGTTATACCTGATCTACTTAAAAAAATGGAATGCAACTCTCTCTTATAATTCTCTTCAAATCTTTTGTTTGCATTTTGATATATTATTTGCTTCAATTTTTCTCATTAATTTTTATACATATATTTTTAAATTAAAAAGATAATTTATTTTTACTACTTATGCTTCTTTACTTTTGTAATTTATTGAAACTCCAATCAAGGACCTACTGAGACATAAAAACTTTCAACGAATACACTTAACAAGCTTGTCAAATTAAATGTTTAATTTTATTATTTTTTTATTATTTTAGCATTTGGAGTTTTGGCAAACTTTATATGACATTTTGACAATAAAAAATGTTACATTCAATCTTTTTAATGCCTTGGAGTACAACTTTATTGCAAACTTTATGTCATGTATTCAAACTTTTAGTTTTGTTTTGGTTATATTTTGATATGACTCTAAACCTCCTTTCTTGTGAGAATTAGAATCGCCTTAATTTGGTTATGTTATATTACTCTAATTTATCAAATCTATGTTATAATATATATTTTAAATATAAAAATAATAATTTATTATTAATAATGCTTATTTACTTTGGTAATTTATATTAAGTTCAAAAAGGTCTAAGCTAGCTAAAAAACATACGTTGGGCTCAAACATTGATGAGCTTTATCTAAATAAATATTTAATTTTTATAATTTAAATATTTAATTTTCTTGTTATTTTTATTCTTTATGAGATTTCTTATTCTTAAATGATATAATGATCATGGATGTTATATATTATCTTCTTAATAACGTGTAATACAATATTCCTACATAATTTATCTTAACTTTTCAAATTGTTTGCATTGAACTAGTTATAATATAAAGAATCTCTCATTTCCCTCCTATGTGAACTTTACATCATTTTTATTTAGTTATCTAATAGTACATTAATTTACCTTATTTTAGCTTAATTATTAATTTAATAAGTATTAAAATAAAATTAATTATTATTTAGGCAATTTCAAATTGAAATTTTATAGTATTCTTAATGACAATTGATCGAGATGAAACAAACATCATTGGATTCATGTCAATAAGCTCTATTAACCTAAATAGTCATTTTTTGAAATATTTTATTTTCTTAGGCATTTACATTTTTTGAGACACTTTCATCTATTCTATTTTTTAAGAATTGAGGATATTATACTCAATCTTTTTAGCATCTTAAATGTAGGTATTTTCATATAATTTATTTAATTCTTTTAAATTTTTTTCTATGATTGGTTATATTACTATGTAATTCTAAATATTTTTTCTTGTATAATAGAGTGAATGACCTCTATCTAATGAGGTTCAATATCAAATGAGATTGAATCTAGAAAAAGCAAACATCATTACATGCATGTCAATGAGCTACATATAAGGAAATAGTAATATTTTATGAGATATTTTGATTCAAACGAGGTTAAATGATATAGGATGTTGTAGTTGATTCCCTTAGCATAATAGAGTGAACCTTTCTCAAACAATTTGGCTCATTTCGTTAGCTCTTTTGTGACTATTTTGTTATATTTCTAGGTAACTCTATATCTTTTCTTATGTAACCTTCATATTACTTTTATTTTGTTTTATTAAATTGAATAAATGTATCTCTTTTAAGTTAATATATATTTACTTAGCATTAAAATAGAATTTTTTTTTGTTCAGGCTTATTTAGTTTTGTAATTTTTTCAAAATTAAAATACATTCAAATAAGATTAAGCTATGATTGTTAGACTTGTCACAGTGACCTCTATTCACTTAAATATTCATTTATATACTTTTAATATTTTTTCCTAATTTTTTTTTATTCATAAAAAGTCATTTTGATTCGTAGTTGGATGTATGATTAAGGAGGTCATGCATGATCTCATCAGAATCTTGGAGTGTCACATTGATACATTTTTCACATTTGTTGAAATATTTCATTTCAATTGGTTATTATACCACATAACTCTAATTCTACTCTCATATGAGCTTTATATCATTTTGATCTTATTATATTATATTACACCAATTTTTCTAATTTGATATTTAATATATAGTAACTTTATGTTAGAAAATATTTTTATACATATTAATTTTAATAAATTCTTATAATTAAAAAAGAGCTCTCAATTAGAAGAAAAAAATTTTATTGCATTTTTCTTTATGTGCTTAAACAAATTGAGTATCCTTTTTTTATTATTTCAAATATTTATTTTCAAGGATATTAGAATGCATTATAAGGCATTTTGACTTAGCTAATTTATCTATTGAGGACATTACACATAATCTCCTTAGTATTTGGAATGTAAATTTCTTATGTAACTTATGTAAATTCTTCAAATTGTTTCTTTCACAAGGTTACAGTCTATGTAACTACAATCTCCTCTCGTGTGACATTTATATCTATATCTCCTCTCTTGTGACATTTACATCAATTTTAATTTGTTTGACTAAACTACTTCAATTTATTTAATATCTAGTATAATATATATTTACTTAAAATTAAACAAATAGTTTAGTTTTATTTGTCATTTGTTATTTTGGTAATTCTCCTTAATTCAAAAGAAGGTCTAATCGAGATGATATAAGCATCATTGGACCATTCTTGAAAAGTACAATCTTGTTAAATATGAATTTATATATTTTGAGTTTTCTAATTTTTTAAAGTATTAGCATGCTTTGTGAATCATTTTAGTTTATACCTAATTCAACAATTGAGGATGTTACAATAAAACACTTTAGTAAATGGGAATGCAAACTTTTCGTACAATTTATCCTATTTATTATTTTTTTAATTAGGTTATATGTCTATGTATCTATAAATTATCTTTGGAAGGACTATGATAATGCTTTAATTTGGTTACATTACATTGCTTCATTTACCTTTATTATATATATTATTATCATTAAAGTAATAATTTATTTTTATTTATTTTTATTTGCTTTTTCCTTATCTTAACTTGCTCCATTGAATTATTTAGCCTTCAATTATGATCTCTTAGTGTTTTGGCAAGCTTTGCATGAAAATTTGATTCATACCAAGATCAACGATTGCGGATGTCATAATCGACCTCCTTAGTATGTTTGATTAGAAGTATTATGTACAATTTAACTCATTTGTTCATATTTTATGTAATAATTTGGACATATTACCATGAATCTCAATTTCTCCTTTTATTTGCCATTTACATCAATTTGATTTTGTTATACTGCATTACTTTATTTTCTTTCATTTATTCTTTAATATAAGTTACTTAATTTTAATCCATTGCTTTAATTTGCCTAGACAAACATTATGAAATTAAATATTTACTCATTTCATTTAAAATATTTTATATTCTAGGTTCTTCATATACTTTATAATGCATTTTAATTTGTAGCTAATTTGATGATGAAGAATGTTATACCTGATCCCTTTAGTAACTTAGAAAACAACTTTCTTAGACAAGTTATCTCATTTATTCAAATCCTTCAAGTTGATTTAGTTATATTATATTAATTTATTTTAGCTCATTTAATCTTTAACATATATATTTGTTAAAATTAAATTTAAAATTAATTTTCTAGACTTAGCCTTCTTTACCTTTCAATTTCACAAAAATTACAATCAAGGTCATATCAAGACGAAAAGAATTTCGATGGACTAACTTGACAAGCTCAATTAAATGAATTTTTATTAATTAGTTTTTGATGCACTTTAAAGGCCATTTGAGTTCCTAGTTATTTTGGAAAACAAGTTCTTAAACTCGCCTCATTATTACCTTAGATGACAACATTAATGTACAATATATATCATTTCTTCAAATTTTTATTTTGATTTCATTACATTACTATGTAACACAAATTTTTGTCTTAAGTGATAATTACATCACTTAAATTTTGTAATAATACTTCAATTTATCAAATTTCAACATTAAAATATATTTTATTGATATTAAAATAATGATAGTTTTAATTCTAGTTATTCTATTAGTAATTAGTAGTTATTCTAAATATGTTTTGACTTACCTTTCAAAAAAAAATATGTTTTGACTTAGATGAGAAAACGTTAATACTTTCATCTCAACAAAATCTTCCTAATTAAATATTCATTTTTTATTATTTTGAATACATATTTTGTAGGGTTAATGCATATTTATGAAACTGTTTTATTGATAAATGATAAGACAATCATTGATGTTACACACAATCTTCATAATTACATGGAATACAATTTCTCTTATAATTTATCCTATTTCCTTTGATTTTTCTCATTGAATTGGTTACTGCAGAATAAAAATTTAATACTCCTCTCATTTGACATTTACATAATTTTGATTTATGTTTTTCCGTATTGCATTAATTTATCTTGTTTTAAAATTGTCATGTATTTACTTCATATTAAAGTAATAATCAATTATTATTTGGGCATATTTAACTTAGAATTTTATGGAAATTCTGAACAAAGACCAATCGAAAAAAAGCAAACATCATTAAACCTTTCTTGATGAGCACTATGTAATTAAAAATTTATTTTTGAAAAGCCATATTGTTTAAAGTTTTCACAAGGATATTTTGGTTTGTAACTTATTTGATGATCAATGACATTTCCCTCATTGTTTTTAGTACCTTTGAATATAGTTTTCTTGTTTAATTTATTTGACTTCTTCAAATTTTTCTCTTTTTTTAGTTATGTTAAAATGTAACTCTAAATCTAATCTCTTATGACCATTTCATTGGATTCATTTGCCTACAATATATTAGATAAATCACCTTATGTTTATTTAATTAATAATTAAATGTAATAAAAAAATAGTTTATCATTTTGCTTGCCTATTTTTTGGTAATTTTGTTATAAAATCTAATGGGATTTGATAGCGATGAAAAAAATGTCACTGAACCTTGCTAAGTAAGCCTAAACAAGGTGTTTACTTCGATATGGTTGTATTACTATTTAACTCAAAAATCATCATTAAAGTTACCTTTATATTGTTTTCATTTATTATATTATGTTAATTTAGATTATCTTATTTCAACATTAATACATTTTTTCATAATTTTTAAGCAATAATTTATTATTCATTATATTTATTTAATTTGGAAATATTAAGTAATTAAAATTTTTGTGTCACTGAAATGAAATCAAAGTCATTCAACACTTTTTTGCTAGCTTTATCCAATTAAATGTTCATTTTTTATTTAAAAATATTTATTTTCTAAGATTTTGGAATGTTTCATAACACATTATGCTTCATACCTGATTTAATGATCAAAGACATTCCATCCGATCTATTTAGTACGTTGTAATGTAACTTTCTATTATAATTTATCTCATTTCCTTAAATTTCACTTTAATTTTATTACATTATTATGAAACTACAACTCTCCTCTCATGCTTCATCTATTGCAATGCATGCTCCAAGAATGTTGGCTATAAAGGGAAAAAAGTTTTATATATTTCAATAAGAATTATGAGATTATTTTCAATTAATTATGACTATTTAGATTTTCTTTCCATGTAAAGAATTTTTGAAATCTATTCAATAAAAAGAGTATAATAGTTATATGGGATCTATGATAAAACTTTATAAAAAGAAAAGGAAACAATAGATCTTGTTAAAGTGTAACTAAAAATAAGATAAACCCCTCAATTTAAAACTTGGAAATGGTACTATTTAGGGAGTGATGACTGCAAAGGATTATTAATAGGTAGGACACATGGTTATCCATTATTTGAAGAGTATTAAAAGAGAAAAGGTTATCCAACAAGCATGTGGTAGAATAAAAAATCTAAAAGTTTTTATTACTAGAAACCCAAAGGTGCATTTGTTGCTACATATGGTGCTAATTAGGGGTAGGATTTGGTAGTCGTATAGTAGACTACACTGCACTTCATTTATGTTATCAAACATAACTAGGCTCCTTTGCATGCTTCTACCATCAAACTTTAGTCTAACATATTATTTCAAATTAATTGATTTGATTAAAGGATTATCATGTCCAACCTTTTTCAAAAAAAGCAATTTATTTAAAAACATCCATGGAATAACACAACCAATACACCAAATGATGTGCATGTCTAGCTACATTCCTTTCCTCATGTCTGAATTTATGATTAGAAGTTAGAAACCTCAAATCTAATCATCACACTAATTGTATGTTTCTCTGAATGAACATCAACTCTCTACCATATAATTTCCTAGTATATTTAGAAACCATTTCACTTTAAGATGGCTAACATAACAACATATATTACTAGTCACAGAAAACTTGCAAGCTACTAGTCAAAAATGTACATGCCAACCACACAAAATCTACATGCCACAAAAGCTAAGAAAAATAGCATAATAAAATAATAAATTTCAATAAGCATCAACTCAATCCATGATAATCAATGAAAGCAATTTCTCTATCACAAATACATCATGTCCACTATAAAACAGAAATATTATGATGGAAAATGCTTATCATTAAGGCTGCTTCTAACAACCTACCCAACTACCTTTCTCTCTTACCAACCCCACCCACACATTCCTCCACCCCACATGTCTTGCTTCCCTACCAAACACAATTTCTTGAAAGTTCATTTAATAGTTGGGTCTGGTGCAAAGAAGTTAATAAGGAACACTCAAAATATGTTTTAATTTTAAGAAGTGATCATAACCATATAATTATTTGGCATATAATGTTATAACGTTATGAAGAAAAGTTTCCCATTATACATTCATGTGCTTCTACTTTTGAAGCTTATTGTTATTTATATGTGCCATACATGCTCCATCATTTACTGAAATGAATAGAGGCAATAAATCTTTTAATACAAATTCCAATCTTACATCTCATTTGACTAAAAAATATAGATTGAAATGTTGACATGTTCATGTGAATGGTAATAGAAGTTATTATAGTTCATGTTTTCACAAACTTGCTTCATCACATAACAATGTTGTAATAAAAAATGCTAATTTACATACTTTTCATTTTTTTGTTAAATACAAAGTTGTTTGTGCTTATTATGATAGTTATGGGCATGTTTCATAAGATTTGTTAATTAGGAAATTCATGTATTTTTAAGTAAGATAAATAAGAAGGGATTCTTAAGGGAACATGTGTGAAAAATACATTTCTAAAAGCAACTCAATCACATAGTACTACTATTAAACCCATGATAGTTTTTTTCAAAAAGTTAAAGCTTAGATAGTTGTATTGGTGTTTCTCCATAACTAAGACCTACGAAGACAAGCCATGCCTTATTAGTTTGCATGTGACCCAATTACAAATGTGTGTTGTCCTTATTTTTAAAATTAATGTTGTAATCTTCTTTGTAGCTTGCCTAGATTTATTTAATATCTATTTAAAAAATAGCATAGAAAATAAATTTTTGTGTAGGATGAATTTGGAGGATGAGAGTGCCACGAGTATATCTTTTATTTTCTATAAAGAATAACAAGATAGTGATGGTCTTGTACTTTAACTTTTTTTTTGTTGTTATAAGCAATATGAATCTATTTATGTGTCTTAAAAGTCAAGTAGACTTTGTCAAACTAATTATGACATATAAGGAAACTACACATGCTTTTTTGGAATGATTTAAGTTATGAGTTCTAGAGATAAAATTAGAAAGTATTTAACTTGGAGCTTAGTGTGATATATAATGTTTATATATGTAAAGCTGTTAGTTGATTTGTTAAAAATTAACGACACAACTAATGGTGTGTAAGACCTTGAGATTTATTGAAAAATTAGAAGAATTTTGTGTAAGTGTTATTTAATTATTCCATCTTGTCGATGAATTTTGAAACGTAGTATTTCTTGCAACAATATAAGATTCCTTTTACAGAAAGTAGCATATTTGAACCCTTCACAAGCTTATGTTATTTTTAGGTAGATTAACTATTTTGAGTGATTTCAAAAGGTGACAATCGATGTTAGAACTTAAAGGAGCACAAGCCATATTTTTGGGAGAGCTAACAAGTTTTTTAGTTAAATATGCCTTAGTATTTTTTTATTAAAGCATTCAACAATTAGGCTTAAATAAATAATTTATTTAGATAAAGACTAGAATGTTGTTTAATGTTTTTAGAGATTTGTATAGTTATAAGTCCATATCATTGTGCTGAAGTTGCAATTAAGTTATATAAGTGAATTATCTTAGTCTTTATTATTAGAACTGATAACAAGTCGTTTGCTATTTAGGAATCATGTGTAGTTCTTAGAATTTATAGATTCATATCCATGGTTCTTTTATATATCATTTTACCTTTTTGAACTTAAATGGGGAAGAAGTCTTCGTAAGCATCTTTAATCTGATGACCTTGTTTTATGTTTAAGTTTTTATAAGAATTATCAAAAAAATCAATAAAGAGAGCAACAAAGTTCAAAATCATTTGTGTTATTAAACTAAACAGGGATAGAATGAGTAATAAAAAATTTGTAATGATATAATTGTAGCCTTGGTTGCTTAAAGAAAAATTATGCACAAATATTATCATTGTGGACCCTTGTTTGAATATTTTACTGTTATTCTATCGTTTGTTGCATAGTGGAATGGGGGAGAGATATGTATGAAAGAACAAAATTCATTACATCCAAAATTTGTGGCATAATTATATGAATTTCATATATTGAGGGGGAGCAAGAATGTAGCCATATGCACACACCCGCATGTACACATATAAGTACACACACACACGCAAATGCACACACACGTGCAATCAAATTCAAACGAACATAAACACTCACTTTCACACACAAAAACAAGCTCAAACACACCCACTTACATGAACATGTGTAGTCATGTAGAAAAATACACCCCAACACATATACACATGTACACACATAGATGCACATGCCAAAGCACACACACTTACATGAAGAAATAGGAACACAAATATGCAAACACAGATGCACAAACATGTACATACTCGCACACACATGTACATGCTTGCACACAAACATGCATTCACAATTATAAATGCATACTCAAGCACTAAAACATATTTAAACACACAAGCACATACATGTGCACACATGCACACACATGTGCATACATACCCACACACACAAACACATGTAGATATTTATACACACACAAACACATGTAGCTACACACACTGAAATATGCGTACCCAAACAAACAAATAGGAACAATCACAAAGACATGCACAAATACACAAACACACATACAAGCACGCACACAAACATCTATAGAAGCATACACACACATGAATACATAGACAGACTCACACACATAGACACACATACACATACATAGAGATAAGAGAAACAATATAGATGCTCATACATGAATGTGCTCATATGCACATGTACACACACAAACATACATGCACACACAAGCACACACTTTCTTACACACCTGTACACACATGCACACACTTACAAATATACAAGAGCCAACACCCAAATCGATAAACACATAAACAGTTACATATGAACAAACATGAGCACACACACATATGTATACATTCACATACATACACATATATCTACATAAGCACACACACATAAGCACAGTTACAAGCATGCAAACAAATATACATGTACAGACTTAGACACACATTTTACATGCACACATGCTCATGTGCACACACAAGAACGAAAACAAAACACACGAACAAACATGCAAATGCATGCACGCACACTTGTATGTACCTGACATATGAATGGACATGCACACACACATACACACACTAGCACCAACACAAAAAGATGTATGGACATGCACACATAAACACATGTGTTAGTGTAGATACATGCACACACACATGTGCACATGCACACAAACACATACATTACCACATTCGCACAAACACACACAATGCACATCTACACTCACTTGCATATGTGCATGAGAACACATGCACTCACACACATACATGTTTATGGACATGTGGACAACCTACATAAACATGCATGCATATACCCACATGTACACACACACACATACTTGTGCTCACACACATGCACATGCATACAAACACACCTATGCACTCATATCAACACTTGCACACACATGTATACCCCCATGCGCACATACAATTAAGCAAAGGCAAATGCACACACAACCATTCACACACACAAACAAGGCACATGCACATGCAAACACACCTACATAGGTAGAAACACATCCACACATGTGGAAACACTCACGCACACCGTTGTCTGCACACAAAGGCATACATGCATGTGCCATCAAGTAAACAATCACATATGTATACACACAAAGGAATACATTCAAACACACAAAACAACTCATGCACACATGCACATGCATATACACACACCATGCACACACACATGCATGCCTACACATGTGCACACAAAGACACATCCAGAAATAGTTACTATGAAAAACACAAACACACATGCATAAGAACATGCCCACACATACATGCTCACACGCACATGCACACATGCACACACACATGTACTCAAAGCCACATACACTCGAATGCACACATGAACACGCATATGCACACATAGACACATATGCACACTCCTACATATATAAACATGAAGATGCATGCACATATGTGCGTGCTTTCATACATGCATATGTGTGCATGTATACACATCCAAACATGCACAAATGCACACATGCACAGACACACACGACAAAAAATACAGCCTCATATAAAACTAATCCACAAATACACTTGATTGCACGCACATACACACATAAGCCCATATACACACACAAGTACACACACATATACATTCTTACACACATACACATGCATGTAGATACACAGTTATAGATAGATGTACACACATATATGTGCATAGCCACACATGCACATGCATCCAACACCAACACTCGTGCACCCATATGCATAAACATGCATGCACACTCATACACATTGGAACATACGAACACATGTATGCAAATGCACACATACAAACACATACAAGCATAAACATACACACACCCACACAAGTATGCAGAGCCCACAACACACATGACCTAGCTTATGCATGTACATATGTACACACACCTACTAATATATGCACACATGTACACACACAACTACTAACACAAACTAAAGCAATTGAACATCTACACACAAGCACACACGCATGCACCCACACATACACAAGGACACTTAAGAACACTCATACACACACACAGTCATGCACACAAAAACATGCACACAGATGCACAGAAACACACACACACCTGCACTTGCCCTCACCTGCACATAAACATGCACAGACACACACATGCATCCACACTCACGCTCACACACACACGCCCACACATGCACAAGTGCACAAAAACAGATACATAAAGGCACACACATAAGTACACAAACACGCACAAACACACAAAGACACATGTGCATACATGCATGCACACACATATGCATACACACAAATATAACCACTCTCACACACACAGACAATCAAGCTTACACACATATTCAGATGCATAAGGACACATTAACACATGCACAGATACACATACATACACTCACAAATACATGCACAAGTGCACATATATGCACACATATGCACACACATGCACACACATATATAATCACACAAGCATGTGCATGCATATGCAAACATGCATATCCTCACAAACAAACACAAACATGCATCCAAACACACTAATGCACACATATATACACAAAAAAACACACATATGCACTCACACATATGACACACATGTGCACACAAACATGCACACAAAAACACACATACATACATATACAATTGCACACATACATATACACACATAAAAACTTGATGCAGACACTCACAAATACACAAGAACATGCACACACACACATACACATAGAGATATAAACACTCATAGATATACACATGTGCATAGATACACCACAGACACACAAAAACTTATGCACATGCATTGGCACATACAAACACATACATGCACAAGCACACACACATGCACACAAGTTCACACAAGTGCACACATGTACAAAAACATGTACTGAAGCCCCATGCACACACACATGCATGTAGACATGCACACACACAACCACAAGCACACACACAAACATGCTCAGACACATACATGCATAGACAAACAAGCACATACATAATCATGCACACACATGCATGCATACAAAGACACACACACATACATAAGCATGCACATACACATGCACACACATGACTGAGCACACATGGATATGAACACACACATGCACACGCATACACATGCACATATGCACTCACACGTCCACACACATGCATGCTCACACACATACATGCACACATGCACCCACATTTGCATATGTGTGATTATAGACACAAATATAAAGACACTCACAAGCACACATGGACACACATACACACAAGCACACACACATAAACATACACACACACGAACACTCACACTTGCACATGCACAAACACACATGTGTACATGTGCAATCATGAACATACACTGCATATACCCTTGCATGCTTGCACGTAGACACTCCTCAAAACACACACAAAACCTATGAACACATGCACACACACACACATATACACATGCACATGCATGACGAGTACACACACACATGTACTCATGCACGTGTATAGCTAGCTACATATATAGATGGATAAATACACACACATACTTATATGCACTGAGACACATGCCTACACAAACACACAGACACATAGAAACACACATGCATATGCATACACACTTGCTCAGACACAAACGTGCTCGCACACATGCATACAAACATAACCAAGTATACAAACTTGCATACATGCACAAACACATAGACACACTCACTCACTCATACACACACTCACTAGCACACCTTCTTATATGCACACACTCACACAAAGCAGACATATGTCCATGCATGTACATATAAACACACACACACACATGCACTCAGACTTACATGCACACACACTCACACATATATACACACGCACACACTTACAAACACACACACATGGATGCATGCACATATGAACATGAATGCATATGAACAAGCACACATGCATGTTCTAATACACACAAACAAGCACACATACACAAGATCACTCACACAATGCACACACACTTATAAAGATCCACACCAACATACTCTAAAACACATACACACGCACATAGAAGGGCACACACACACACACATGCACATGCATCCACATGTAAACACACACATACCAACAAAAACATACACACAAACACACACAAGTACATTCATGTACACACATACATATACACATTGAAAAGCATGTGTGCTCACACACACTCGTGTAAACATGCATAGATGGACATGCAGACACATGCACGTAGACACACACACAGACTTGACCATGTGCACACTTGCACACCCACATACACACACATGCATACACATATGCAAACACACATAATGACACATGTACACATGCACATATGTGCACACATGATGACAAACATGCACATACATACACATGTGCATAAACACACACACACCCACTTATACAAGCACATGCACACACCCATGCACTCACACACATGCACACACAAACATGCACATATACACAGGCTTACAAACATGCATACACACAAACACAAACATGCATATTTAAACATGCTCATGCACAAATTTAAGAACTTATAAACATGCACACACGTGCACCCATACAAACACACACACATGAAAACCCTTATGTAGAAAAACATGTACACATGTGTACCTATACACACATGCATATGCACAAACACACACACACACACCTACTTACACACATATGCATGCATGCACCTAGATGTCCACACACATGCACAAATGTAAATGCATACACAAACATGCATACACATGCACACACGTATGCATGCAAACCCAAATACATGTGTGCACATATGCAAACATGCATGCATATACAAACATGCACACATGTGCACCCATAAATACACTCACACATAAACATACACATGCACATGCATGCAATGCACTTGCACAAACAAGCACACATAATCATGCAGACAAGCCCAAGTGCACACACAAACACACACATGCAAGTATAGAGGAACACATACATGCACAAGCATGCACACACACAAATCCAATCACTTTCACATAAACAAACGCACTTGCACACACATGCACACAAACATGTACATATACTCAAGTACACACATGCACATACACACACACAAACACTTATACACAAATAAGCACATAGCCACACAAAGACAAACACAACTTAGCACACACAAAAACATATGTTCACACACACACACAGCTAAACATGTACATGCACATGGCCACACACACACATGCATGTAACCACACATCTACACACACATGTACCAATAAACACACATATGCATCTGCACACACATGAACATATGAGCACACGCACAGACACATGCAAACACACTTACACTCATTTACATAATAATGCACACATATGCAGGCACATGCACACACCTAGGCACACACACACAGATGTACACACACACACAAGGATGCACAACACACATAACTACATAAAAATACATGTGCAAACACACACACGCATGAATACAAGAACAAACATGCACACACTTAGGAATGCAAGTAAGTACATACACACTCACACACATACATGCAAACATGCACACACACGAACACACAAACCCACACAAGCGTACACAAATGCTCACCTTCATACACAAACACACAAGCACAGGCACACCTACACATACCCAGGACTATGCACACACATACACATGCTTGCACATAAAAACACATAAATAAAAGCACACATGCACAATAACACCCACACACATGCATGTATGCACCCATACGTCACACACACATGCACACACACACATAAGCATGGTTTGCAAGATAGTTTTAATTGTAACTAATTTGATGATAATAAATCTTAAAAAAATCTCCTTGGTACTTCGGAATGAAATATTTTCATAAAATGTTTCTCATTTCTTCGAAAGTTTTTCCATGGTTATAAAATAAAGTTACTCTAAATCTCTAATTATTTATCATTTGCATCATTTTGATTTGCATATATTACATCGCATCAATTTATCTTATTTTAACTTTTATACATTTTTGTTCCATATTAATTAACTTTTCGAACAAAGTCCGATCGAGATAAAACAAATGTTGTTTCATTAGACTCCACAGGCCTTTCCAAGGAAATATTTGTTTTTATATTTCTAAATTTTTTTAAGGTTCTAGCATTTTTACTAGGCATTTAAGTTGTACATTATTATACTTTCAAGAATGTTACACTCAAAATCCTTATTAACATAGAATGCCATTTTCTGATATAATTTATCTCATGTTCTTAGATATTTGAGGTCAAATTTGATATATTACAAAAAAAACTATAATTCTCCTAATTTTTAAATCATATTTATTATATATTTCATTATTATAAATATAATAATTATTATTATTTATACTTAATGTAACTTAGTAATTCATAATAATTCCAAACTAGGTTTCATAAATATGAAACAAATGCTATTAGAGTCATCACGATGAGATCTGTCAAATTTAATATTAATTTTTGTTTTTTAAATATTTTTTCCTAAGGTTTTGGCATTTTTTAAGATACATTTGAACTAGTACTTGATTTGATAAGAGAGAATTTCACACATTATCTTCTTAGTATCTTGGAGTGCTACGTTCCTATATAATTTTGCTAAATTTTTTAGGTTCTTTGCATTGATTTTGTTATATTATATTATTTCAATTTATCACATTTCAAATTTAAAATACTTTTACTCAATATTAAAGTAATAATTTATTATGCTTTATATTTTTTTATATTGGTAATTTATAATAATTCCAAGTGAGGTCTAATGGATATATAAAAAATAATAGTTGGACTAGTCTAAACAAGTTATACAAAATTAAGTGATATTTTTATATATTTTTAAGTTTTTTAAGGTTTTGATGCACTTTACAAGTTATTCGATTCATACATGATGTGACAAAAAGTGATATTACATTGATCTCCTTTGTATCATGGAATACAACTTTTCTATAAATTTTTATCATTTCTTCAAAAAGTTTTACTTGTTTTTACTATATTACATATTTTACTTCAATAGTTTTTAGTGTTTAATTATATTTTTAATTAATATTAAAATTCAATTTATCTTTTTATTTTGCTTATTTACTTTTATTATTTATAGCATTTCTAAATGATGTTAGATTAAGATGAAATAAACATCATTAGACTTGCTTTATTGAGATTTATGACATAAAATATTCATTCTTTTTAAAATTATATTTATAAAATTTTGACACATTTAATGAGATATTTTAATTATTTCCTATATTAATGATCAAGAATATTACAATCTACCTCTTTTTTTCTATTCAAATACAAATTTCTAATGTAATTCATCAAATTTATTCAAATATTTTTCTTTGTTTTTGTTTTATTCTTTTATAACTCAAAATATCCTCTAGTGTCACCTTTATAATTCTTTATTAGGTTATATGCATTTCTTAAATTCATAACATTTCAACATTAATAAAAATTAACATATTATTTCAAAAAAAATTATTATTTATTTTTACTTAGTTAATTTTTTATAATTTACTATAATTCTAAATGTGGTCTAATCAAGATGTAACAAACATTATTATACTCATCTTGATGAACTCCATCAAATTAAATATTTATTTTTATATTTTCATAAAATAATTTTTTATAGTTTGTGCATGCTTTACAACATATTTCAATTCATAACTTATTTTAAGATTTAACATATTTTGTTCAATCTCATTGGTATCTTGTAATTAAATTTTTCCATGCAAGTTGTCTCATTTCTTCACACATCCTTGCTTTTATTTGGATATATTATTATGAAACTATTATTCTCCTCTCTTGGAATTAGTTTGCAATATATTCACTTATTATTAAAATAATAATTTATTATTTTTATACATTTTTAATTTATTAATTCAATGTTGTTTCAAACTAATTCTAATTGAGATGAAATAAACATTGACAGTCTCTTTGGAACAAATCCTATTCAATTAAGTATTCATTTTTTAATTTGGTTAAGTTTTAAGAGTCATTTTGAGTCATATATCAAGAAGTTCACACTCCAGCTTTCTTTATCTTGGAATGAAACTTTCCTATGTAATTTATATCATTTTTTAAAATTTATTATTTTATTGAGTTATGTTATATTACTTCAATATATCTTATTATATCATTAATGTAAATTTAAAAAATTTTAAAAAAAATTTATTTATTTTGTCTTTTTTATAATGGTGATTTGTAGTAATTCAAAAAATGATCAAATGTAGATTAAAAAAATGTCTTTAGTCTCCTCTCAACTAATTATGTCAACTTAAATATTCTTCTTTTATTAAATTTACATCTCATTTGATGATCAAGTATATAATACCTCATCTCCTTAGTATCCTATAGTGCAACTTTCCCACATACTTTACCTCTTTTCTTTATAGGTTTTTCTTTAATTTGGATAAATTATATTATTTTAATTTGTCTTATTTAAAGTTATTATATAATTACTTAATAATAAAATAATAACTATTTAAATTTTAAACTTATTTATTCATTGTAATTCATAATAATTCTAAATAAAGTTTAAACAAAATAAAATAATCATGTTGGACTCATCTTGATATGCTCTATCTAATTACATATTCATTTTTATATATTTTTTAAATATTTAATTTCCACAAATTTTAGCTTTCTTTAAAATATTTTGATTTATTCTGTGATGATCAAGAATGACATGCTCTACCTCCTTGGTATCTTGGAATACAACTTCCATATGCAATTTATCTCAATTTTTCAAATTTTGTTATTTTGCTATATACTTTAAATCTTGTCTCGTTTAACCTTTATAATAATTTATTTGATTATATTGCATTGCTCTAATTTATCTTATTTTATCTTTAATATAAATTTACTTAATATTAAAATAATAATTTGTTGCTATTAAGGTCTAATTACTTTGGTAATTCTATGTAATTCCAAATGAGGTTCTAGTGAGACAACAAATGTTACTAGACTCATCTTGTCTAGATATACTAAATTGATATTTATTTTTATATTTTGTTTAGTGTTTTGGCATGTTTTACAAGGCATTTCAATTTATACCTTTATTAATGCTAATAATTTATCTCATTCTTTAATGTTTTATTTTGATTAGATTATATTACTATTTAACTCAAATTCTCCTCTCGTGCAACATTTTTAACATTTTGATTTTATTATATTACATCACTTCAATTTATCTTATTTTATCTTTCTTATATATTTACATAATGTTAAAATAATAATTTTTAATTATTTACTTTTACTTATTTTTTTGACTTGTTGTATTACAAGCAAGGTCAGATCAAGGAAAAACAAACATTGTTGGAAACATCTCGATGAGTCCTATGCAATAAATTATTTATTTTTATATTTTTAAATATTTTATTTTAATTTTTTTAAAACTTCTATCAAAATATTTTGATTCATATTTGATTTGATGATCAAGAATTTCACATTCAATCTTCTCAGTATCTTGGATTGCAAAGCTATATTACACTGAATTAATTTATTTATTTTAGCATTGATGCATATTTGCAAGATGCTAAAATAACAATATTATGATTTATTCTAATTTATTTTTGTAATTTGTAGTAATTTTGGATGAGATTTGATTAAGACAATACAAATGTCATTTGATACATCTATACCAAATCTAAGTAAACATTAATTTTGATATTTTTAAATACTTTATTTGTAACATTTATCTTGCTTCATGAGATATTTTGATTCGTAATTAATTTGAAGATCATTGATTTTACTTTAATTTTGTGATATTAGTATGGAACTATAAATCTCATCTCAAGAAAGATTTGCATTGCTTCTATTTCGTTATGTTACACTTCATCAATTTATTTATTTCTACTTCAATTTATATCTTCTTAGTAATAAAGTAATAATTTATTATCATTTATGCTTATTTACTTTAATAATTTTTTAAAATTCCAAATGAGATTGATCGAGATGAAAAAATATCATTTTGAATGTCTCAATGAGCTTTAATTAATTAAGTATAAATTTTTATATGTTTGAATTTTTTTTTCTAAACATTTGACATGCTTTATGAGATATTCAATTTAAACTTGATTTGAAGATTAAGAAATTTATTCTTGACCTTCTAAGTTACTTGGAATCCAACTTTTACATAAAACTTATCTCATTTTTTCTAACATTCCACCTTAATTTAGTTAATTACAATGATAAAAAAAATTCTCTTGTGTGACCCTAACATCCTTTTCATTAAGTTATATTACATTCCTTCAATTTAACTCATCTTAGCTTTACTATATACTTACTTAAAATAATAATAATAATATATTATTATTTATTCTTATTTAATTTGGAAAATCATTAATTGAAATCATTGTTTTATTAAGTTGAATCAAGATCTATTAGTCTCATTTAGATGAATTAAAATTTAATATTCATTTTTTGTATATTTAAATACTTTATTTTCTAATTATTTACACACTTTGTGGGACATTTAGAATGGTACCATATTTTATGATTGAGGATGTTATACTTAATCGCTTTAGTATCTCAAACTACAACTTTTCATTGTAATTTTTCAAATTTCTTCAAACTTTTTGTTTTGATTTTATTTTTATATTATGTAACTCTAAATCTTCCTTCATATAATTTTTACATTTCCTTGAATTAGGTAAATTACATTTCTTTAATTTATTTAATTTTTTCTTAAAAATATATTTACTTATACTAAAATAATAATTGTTTTATTAGTTGTACTTATTTGTTTTGGTAATTCATTATAATTCCAAATGAGGTTTGATTAAGGAGGAAAAAATTTCATTAACTTGGAACTAAATTTTTCTTATATAATTGGTCTCATTCTTTTTACAAGTTTTCAATTTACTACTTAACAAATTTAACATAAAATTAATTATTATTTAAATAAAAATTTAAGTATTAGTGATGATTATTTATAATAATTTGAACTATTTTGAAATAAGGTGAGATTGAGATACTAATGTCATTTGCCTAGTCTTAATAAAGTTTATTCAAGTAAATATATATTTTTTAAGTATTTTATTTTGTTTTGTTTTTACATGCATTATGAGACTTTTTTGTATTTATTTGTTGATTAAGCATGTTATATTTGATCTAGTATCTTAAAATATTATTTTGCTACGTAATATATCTCATTTCTTCAAAGTTTTTCTTTTCATTTTGTTATATTATAATGAAATACTAATTCTCCTCTCATGTGACCATTATATACTTTGATGTAATTTTAATATATTACTTTAATTTATCTTATTTCAATTTTATTATATATTTATATTATAATTAAATAATAATTTATTTTTTTGTCCGTACTTTGATAATTTATTGCAATTCTAAATAAGTCTTGATTAAGATAAAATAAATTCCATTAGTCTCATTTCAATGAGTACTATAAAATTAAATTTTTATTTTTATATTTTAAAATGATTTACTATTTATTGTTTTAGCATACATTATGAGTCATTTTGATTTATGCCTAATTTGACAGTCTAAGATATTACACACTATCTTCTAAGTAACTTATAACGCAATTTTATTGTATAATTTATTTTATTTCTTTAAATTATTCGGCTTCATTTTGTTATATTACTCTGAAATTCTAATTATTCTTACATATGGCCTTCAAATCATTTTGTTTTTGTTATATTATATTTCTTCATTATAAATTATTTTTAGATTTAATATTTTTTACTCAATATTAGTAAAATAATTTGTTTTTAATGCTCATTTTATTTGGTAATTTGCAATAACTCCTAATAAAATTTGAGTAAGATGGAACAAACATCATCTAATTAGTCATAATGAGCACCTACCTAATAAAAATTTATTTTTATATTTTCTATCTAATTTGATGATTGATTATGTTATACTTGATGTCCATAGTGTATTGGAATGTAGCTTCCAAGTACAATTTATCTCATTTATTCAAAATTTTGCTTTGATTTAGACATATTACGTTGGAATTCTTATTCTACTCCAATGTGGCCATCTTCATTTTGATTTTGATGTGTTATATTAATTTAATTTATCTTATTTTAGCTTAATACATATTTACATAACATTGAAATAATAACATATTATTATTATTTATTTTTTCTAATTTGTAGTAATTTTAGTTGTTAATGGACATATCTTACCAAGCTCTATGTAATTAAATCATTATTTCATATTTTTAAATATTTTGTTTTCTAGTGGTTTGTATGCTTGATGAGATAGTTTGATTTGTATAAGATTTTAAAATTAAGGATGGTACACAAAATCTTCTTTGACGTTGGAGTGCAACTTTCTTATAAAGTTTATCTCAAATTTTCAAATGTTTTTCTTTGAATTGGTTATATTGCTATGTCACTCCAAACATTCTCTAATGTAACATTTACATCACTTTGATTTGGTTACGTTACATTGTTTCAATATCTCTATTTTTTATCTTTAATATATCTTGAATTAATATTAAAAAAATCTATTATTAGCTCTTCTTTTTTAATTCAAAATTTCGAAGTAATTCCAAATGATGTTAGATGGAGAGGAAACGAGTGTTGTTTGACTCATCTAATTGAGTTCTATCTAATTACTTGTATTTATTGATTTAAATATTTTAGTTTTTATGATTTTGACTTTTTTTGAGATATTTTTAATTGTATCAAACTTGATCATTGAGGGAATTACATTTGATCTTAGTATTTTGGAATGTAGTTTCCTCATAAAACTTATCTCATTTTCTAAAATTTTTTATTTTTATTTACTTGCATTACTATGAAATAATATTTTCCCACTTCTCTTACCATTATATTGGTTTTATTTTGTTATAACATATTACTTCAGTTTATCTTTTTTTAATATTATTATATATTTATTTTGTATAAAAATAATAATTTTTTTGTTATTTATGTTTATTAACTTTTGTAGTAATTCCAAATGTGTTTCAATCAATATGAAATAAATAACATTATATCCTATTGACAAGCACTATCAAATAAGTTTTTAATCTTTATATTTTAAAATATTTTAGTTCTTAGGGTTCTGGCATTCTTTACAAATTTTTAGATCTATAAATAATTTGGTTATCGATAATGTTACTCTCAATCTCCTAAGTATCTTGGGATGTAGTTTTCCTGTATAATTTGTATCATTTTCTTAAATTATTCTCTTTGATTTGGTTTTTTACTTTGAAAATCTAACTATTGTCTCATGTGAATGTTATATCATTTTCATTTTATTGCATTACATTTTCTTAATCTACATCATTTTACCTTTAATATAATAGATAATATTAAAATAATAATTTCTTTTTATTTTTCATTCTTCATTTTTAAAATTTGAAGTAATTTCAAACATGGTCTAATTATGATTAAACAAATATTATTATTCTCGTCATGATGAGTAGTATCAAATTAACATTTATTTTTATTTTATTATATAGTTTTTTTAATTTTAACATTCTTTATGAGACATTTTGATTCATGGCTAATTTTATGATTGAGAAAGTTACATTTGACCTTCTCAATATGTCAATGCAAGTTTCTCATTGATTGATGTCAATATTTCCAATTTTTTTCTTTGATTTTGCTTTATTACTATGTATCTTAAGTTCTCCTCTCATGTGGCTATTACAATTCTTTTAATTAGTTATAATATATTTCCTTGATATATCTAATTTTAGCTTTATTATATATATTCTTAATAGTAAAATATTTTTTATTTCTTATTTTATTTACTTTGGTTGGACATGACACTGTGAGCACATTTGAATGAAATCATTATTTTTTTATATTTTTGAATATTTCTGTTTTTTGAAGTTTTTGCACTTTTTATGAGAGATTTAGTTTTGATAAAGATTTGAATATTGAGAATTTTAAATGTTCTCTAATTTTGTATATACTTTATGAGATATGTTAATTCATGCCAAATTTGATGATTGAAGATGCGATGCATAATCTCCTTAGTATCTTGAAATACAACTTTCAAATGGAATTTATCTCTTTTCTTCATATGTTTTACTTTGATTAGGTTTTATTACTATAAAACACTAATTACTATAATATAATAATTAATAGCTTTGATTTAATATATTACAGTACTTCAAATCTTCTCGTTTTACTTTCATATTTATTTGTATAATATTAAAATGATAATTTACTATTAATTATGTTTATTTATTTTTGTGATTCATAGTAACTCCAAATGAGGTCCAGTCGAGACGAAAGAAAGATCATTGGACTCATCTTGACAAGCTCGACCCAATTATTATATAATTTTATAACTTAAATAGTTTATTTTCTAAGATTCCAACATGTTTAATGAGGATTTCAATTTGTATCAAATTTTATTATTAAGGATGTCAATGTTGACCTCTAAAGTATCTCTACATGCATCTTTGTATGTAATTTATCTCATCTTCAAATTTTGTACATTGTTTTGGTTATATTATTTTGAACACAAACTCATCATGTTTGAGCCTTACATGTTTTTTCTTTGGTTATTTTACATTGCTTGAGTTTATCTCCTTTCAAATTTAATATATGTTTGTTTAATTATAAACTAATAAGTTATCATTATTTATGTTTATTAACTTATGTAATTCACTGTAACATGCAAATGAGTATTATCAAAATAAATACTCATTTTCATTATTTTAAAATTTTGGTTTTAGTGTTTTTGCACATTTTTTTTATGAGATTTGTTCCATTTCTACCAAATTTAAAAATCAAAAGTGTTACACTACATGTTTTTATTACCTTGGAATGAAACCCTTTCAAAAGCTTTATCTCATTTCTTTGAAATTTTTTCTTTTATTTGGTTATATTATCTTGTAACACCTATTCCCTTCTCATGTGACCCATACATCAATTTTTATTTTTTTATATTATATAATTTAAACTAATATTATTTTATCTTTAATATTTTCAAAATTAAAAATAATTATATATTATTATATATGGTTATTTAGTTTTGTAATTCATAGTAATTTTTTTACAAGAGAAAAGTCTAATTAAAATTAAACAACTATCATCAAATTTATCAATATGTGCACTAACAAGTTGAACATTTATTTATATATATTTAAATAATTATTTTTAAGATTTTGGCATATTATAAGAGACATTTTGCATTGTATCTAACTTGCTAATCGAAAGTATTACACATATCTTCTCAATAACTTGAAATGTAACTTTTTCTACTATTTATCTCATGTTTTCAATATTTTCATATTTAGTTAATTGTATTATATTTCATGAATTTATCTCATTTTTAATTTTAATATATATTTACTTAATAATTAAATAATAATATATTATTTATTTTTTATAATATTATTTTGTAGAAGTTTTAAACGAGATTTGATGGAGACTAAAAAATGTGATTGGAATCATGTCATAGAGCTATATCAAATTAAATATTATTTTTAATATTTTTTATTTTTTTGCTGACTTAGTATGTTTTATTGAAAATTTGATTAATAGCTAATTTGGCAATGATGAATGTTGCACGTGATCTACTTTGTTAATTGGAATATAACTTTATCACACAATTTTATCCCTTTTCCTCAAACATTTCTCAATAATTTTGTTGTATTTCATTACTTAAATCTTTCTCATTTCAATTTTATTATTTGTTCCTTAATATTAAAAATAATAATTTATTATTATTTATATTTATTTCTTTTCGTAATTTATTGTAATTCTAAGCGAATAATATTGTTATATTTTATTTCCATAATGTCATGGATTGTAACTTTGTTATGTAATTTAAATCATTTCTTAATTTGTTTTTCTCTTGGTCTGGTTATATCAATATGTAACTCAAAATCTTCTCTCATGTGAAATTTATTTTGGTTTAATTTAGTTATATTTTGTTACACCAGATTATCTCCTTTTTGTTTTAATATATTTTTACATAATATTTAAAAACATTGATTTTTTATATTATATTTCGTACTTCCAACACATTCTAGATTTATAGTATTTTTTAATTATTTTAAAGTACCAATTTATTATTTTTTATTATTTAACTTGGTAACTCGCAGTATTTTTGAAGTATTTCATATGGAGATGAAAGAAAGTTTGTTGGACTTGTTGCGACAAGTTTTACCAAAATAAATACTCATTTTTTATATTTTTCAATGATTTTATTTTGTAAGATTTTGGTATGTTTTATCATAAATTTTAATTATACGTGATTTCATATCAATGGTCTTACACTAGAGCTCCTTATTACTTTGGAATGTAAATTTGCAATAAACTTTATCTCATTTTTCTTCAAATTTGTCTCTTTTATCTTATTATATCACAAAGAAACTATATGTGTGCTCTATTGTGACCTCCACATCACCTTTGTTTGATTTTGTTACAATGTTTCAATTTATCACATTTTGGTGTTAATATATTTACTTTACATTAAAAAAATTCATTATTATTATTTATGAGTGTTTATCATGTTAATTCATAGTATTCTAGATGAGGCCCAATCGAAACAAAATAAATGTCATTGGAATTAACTTTATGAATTTTATCCAATTAAATATTCATTTTTATATTTTAAATATTTTATTTTCTAAGGTTTGTGTATGTTTTATGAGAAATGTTTATACGTAACTAAATCGATAATTAAGGATTTTATATTCTAGATCATTAATATCTTAAAATTCAACTTTGTTGTATAATTTATCTTATTTATTGAAACAATTTTGCTATGATTTGGTTATTTTATCATGCAACTATTATTCTTTTATTTCATGACCACTTTTTTGTTTTGAGTTGTTCATGTCACTACAAAACTATAGTTCTCATATTGTGTGGCATTCACTTTTCTTTCATAATGATATATCACATTACTTTAACTTATCTCATTTCAACCTTAATATTTATTTACTTATTAATAAAATAATAATTTATTATTATTTATGCATATTTAATTTCATAATTCATAGTAATTCTAAATTAGGTTTGATGGAGAAAAGGTTGTATGGGACCCATTTCAATGAGTTCTATGTAATTAAAAAATTTATTTTTTATTTTTTAAATTATTTATTTTCTAGGTTTTTCATATGCTTTTTGAAACTTTTGGATTTGTACCTAATTTGATTATTGATGATATTATGATTAATCTCCTTGGTATCTTGGAATATGACTTGTTAAATATGTTATTTCATTTCTTCACATTTTTTGTTTAGATTTGTATATATTTCTACAAAACTTTAATTCCCCCAATTGTAACCTTTACATCAATTTCATTTGTTCATAATTTATTGCTTTACTTTATCTTATTTTAGCTTTAATATTTATTTATGCAATATTAAAATATTAATTTATATAAATTTAATCTTATTTATTTTATAAATTCTTAGTATTTCTAAACATGGTCTAAACAAGATGATATGCAGGTCGTTAGACTCATCTTAATTAGCACATTCTGTTTAAATATTAATTTTAGTAGTTTTAAGTATTCTAATTTCTGATGTTATGCCATAATTAATAAGATATTTAAATTAGAACCAGATTTGATGGTAAAAAAGTTTAAATTTGATCCTCTTAGTATCTTCGAATGTATTTTCTTGTGTTGTTTTTCCCATTTTTTTCAAATGTTTCACATGGATTTTGTTAGATCACTACAAAGCACTGATCCTTTTATTGTGTGACCATCTTATCACTTAAAATTTATTATTTCACATTACTTCAATTTATTTCATTTAAATTTTAATATTTATATAATTAATATTAAAATTATCATTTATTATTGTTTATGCATATTTAATTTAGAAATGTGCAGTAATTCCAAACTAGGTCTAATCAAAAGGAACTAAACATTAAGGGACTCATCTTCACTAGCTCTAAAAAATTAAATAATTATTCTTGATATTTTAAAATATATTTTTAATATTTTGGCTTGCTTTACAACACATTTTTTTTGTATAGCATTTGATCGTGGATGTCACACACAATATGTTTAGTATCTTCGAATGCCAATTTCTTATACAATTTATCTAATCACTTCAAATGTTTTGCTTTGATTTGATTATGCCACTATGTAATTCTAATTCTCTTCTTATGTAACTATTATATCACTTTTATTTGGTTTTTTTACATTACTTTAATTTATCTCTTTTTTACCTTAATATAAATTTACATTACATTTCATTATCAATTTTTTATTTTTTGGGAGTTTTTACATTAGTAATTAGTAAAAATTCTAAATGAGAGTTGATGGAAATAAACATCATTAGATTCGCCTCGACGAATATTTTAAGATCTTTTTATGCCATTTGGAAGTTGCTTTTGAAATAGGTTTACGCTCACTTCCTAACAACTATAATAAATTTTTTCTATTAAATACCTAACAATTGTGCTTGAAATAACTAATGATATGAATCAATCTTTGAAATCTCAACAAAGCAAAACTCCATGGTCTACTGGCATAAATTATATTGACAAAAATTATGACTTCTCCTTCTCAAATCATCAAAGTTTTTAGCTAAGCCTTACACTCTTATTCCTTCAAATTATAAGTTTTCTTCTTGAATTTAAGCTCATTTTGCCTTGTTCTAGTAATCAATAAGTATAAGAAGTTAAACAAAGTTGTCAAATATTTTCTACTTTGTTGTATTCTTCTTTTTCTTTTGTGTTGCCTAGCATTTGCGAAAGTCCAAGTTTAGTAAAAAAAAATTGAGATGCGATTGAGCTAACAAAATCATAGGTTTTAGTTGAATCTACAAACACTGGTATTTTTGGAGGTGAACGATATAAGAAAAAACCTTAAGTTGTACAATTTGTAACTTTATTACTGATGTTTTTCTCGACCTTAATTTGGTGGACATAGATTCTAATTTGAAATAAACCGCCTAAAAATTATGGTGTCATATTTTAATTTTTATCTTTATTTTTTTGTCATAATAAAATTAATATATACTTATAATCAAGGTACATAAAATTATTTTTGAGAAATACATATATTAAAAAAAAATTTACTTTTAAGACTAATATTCACTTGCTTCTTATGAGTTTTGCACACTAAGTTTTACTTCAAAATCATTTTAATTTAACATGAGGTCAGATCAAGATTAGACAAATGCCATTGGACTCAGCTTGATGAACTCTATTTGAATAAATATTTATTTTAATAATTCTAAAAATTTTTAGGGTTTTAGCAAATTATATAACAAATTAAATTTTTTCCTAGTTATATTATCAAGAATATTACACTTGATCTATGTGGTATCTAGGAATGTATGATTTATCTCATTCTATCAAAGTTTTCATTTTCATTTGGTTAGATTACTATAAAACTCTAACTCTCCCATCGTGTGACATTAATTGTTTTGATTTATTTATATTAAATTAATTGAGTTGATGTTTTAATCAATTTATTTCATATTTACTTAATATTAAAATTATATTTTTTTTATTATTTAAGCTTATTTATTTTTATAATTCATAGTTCTTCTAAAAGACGTTTGATTAAGATATAATCGAAGTCATTGGAGTCATCCTGATAGCTTTTTCATATTATATATTCATTTTTATATTTTTTTAAATTTTTTTCAAGAAGTTTTACACACTTTACAAGACATTTTAATCTGTATCAAATTTGAGGATAGAAAATGCTACTCTCAATCTTACAATCTTATACTGAAGCTATTTTATGCAATTGCTTTCGTTTCTTTAAATTTTTCACTTTCATTTGGTTATATGAATGAGTAAATTTAGATCTTGACTTGTGTGTTCTTTACATGATTTGATTAGTTTATAATAAGATACATGGAATTATCTCTTTTTACCTTTAATATACCTTTGCACAATTTCAAAATAATAATTTAGTATTATTTATAAATATTTAACTTTTTAATTAATAATAATAATTCCAAATGAGGTGAGATTAAGACAAAATGTATTTCATTAGATTTAACTCAACAAGCACTATTCAATTAAATATTTAGGTTAATATTTTTAATTTTTTTGGCATGATGTATGAGTCATTTGATTCGTATCTATTTCTATGATCAAGAATGTTATACTTGATTTCTTTAATAACATTGAATGCAACTTTCTTGCCCATTTCTTTTAATATTTGTTTTTGATCTGGTTAAATTACTACAAAGCTTTAATTATTATTATGCTCATTTAATTTTGTAATTTATAGTAATTAATATTTTGGCTTGATTAAAAATGAAATAAACAACGTTATATTTTTAAATAGTTTTTTATTTTTTGACAATCTTTAGGAGGCATTTTGAGAATACCCATTTTGATGATTGACAACATTACATCTGCATCTTAGAATCTAGAAAAGTGACTTTCACTTGTAATTTATCTTATTTCTTCAAATCTTTAGCATTTATTTTGTCATATTAAATTCATTCAATAAATTTGATTACAAATTAATTATAAATTTACTTAATATTAAAATATTAATAAATTATTATTTTTATTTTCACAATGGTAATTCATTGTAATTCCAAACAAGATTTATTTAAGACTAAACAATGTTGTTGGACTCATCTGAGTAAGTTATTTTAATTTAAATCCTTTTTTATAATATTAAATATTAAATTTTTTATAGTTTACACATGAGTTTTGAGTCATTTTTATTTATATCTAACTTGTTGATGAACGATATTATACACTTTCTACTTAATGTCTTGCAATGTAATTTTTCTAAATAATTTATCTTATCTTTTAAAGTTTTTTGCTTTGATTGAGTTATATTTCTATGAAATCCTAAATCTTCTATGAAATCCTAAATCATCTCAACTTTAATTTATATTATTTAATTTTCTAAAATTATAATATTATCATAATTTTTTATTTATTTTGATAATTATTAGCAATTTTAAATGAGGTTTGATTAAGGAAAAATTAGACCGGCTCAATGATCTCTATCTAATGAAAATTATTATTTTTTTATTTTTAAAATGGTTTTTAGAATTTTGGCTTGCTTTAAATAACAGTTTCAGTCATACTTCATCAATCAATAAAACATATTACACTTGATTTCCTTAATATCTTAGAATATATGATTTTCTTATAATTTATCTCATTTTGTCAAATTTCATTCTTTAATTATTTTATTTTAGTACATAACTCTAACTCTCCTCTCATGTGACATTTGCGTTGATTTTATTTTTTTTATTACATTGCAACAAATTATTTAGTTTTAGCTTTAATATATTTTTTCATCAAATTATAATCATAATTTATTATTATTTAATGCATATTTTCTTTAATAAATCACTATAATTCAAAATGATGTCAGATGACGATCAAATAAATGTTATTGGACTGTAGTAGATGAGCTATATATTTGAATAAAGTTTATTTTAATATTTTATGAAGTTTTTATGGTTTTAGCATATTTTATTATACATTCTTTTTATACAAATTTATATTATCAAGAATGTTACACTTTATCTCCTTAATATAGAGAAATTTAATTTTTTATATAATTTATCTCAATCTGTCAAATTTTTTAGTTTAATTTTTATATAATTTAAAATATTTTTAAGAGATTTTTCATGCTTTATGAGCCATTTCAATTTATGCTAGATTTTATTATAGAAAATTTTAACTCGATCTTCTTTGTGATTTATTGTAGAGTTTTTTATATAATTGTTCTCATTTCTTCAAATTTCCTTTTTCATTTGGATACACTAATAAGTAAAATTAGATCTCCACTCATGTGAACTTTGCATCGATTTTATTTCGTTATAGTGCATTACATCAAATTATCTTTTTCTTTTTTAATATATCTTTTCTTAACATCAAAATAATAATTTATTTTTATTTGTGCTCATTTAATTTTATAATTCATAGTAATTTCAAATGTGACTTGATAAAAATAAAACAAAAGTTATTAGATTTGACCAAACAAGCACTATCCAATTAAATATTCTTGTTAATATTTTAAGTTTTTTTGGCATAATATATGAGACATTCCATTCATAACTATTTACATGATCACAAATGTTACACTTGATCTCATTAATAACTTGGAGTATAGCTTTCCTATATAATTAATAACATTTCTTTAAATATTTCTTTTTGAATTGGCTAGATTATTCTGAAGCTCTCATTATCCCCTATGTAAACTTAACATTGCTTTGATTTATATATATTACATTACTTACATTTTTTAATCAAAATTTGTTATATATTTAATTATTATTAAAAATAATAATTATATTTTTTATGCTCATTTAATTTGGTAATTTATAATATTCCCACATATGCTTGATTCAATAGAATGAACATAGTTATACTCTTTGTGAAGAGCTCTATTAAATTAAATATTCTCTTCTAAATTTTTAAGTATTTTTTTCTATTTTTGGAAATCATTGAAAGGAATTTTCATTCATACCTATCTTGATGATCAAGAACCCCAAATCTATTTGCCCAGTATCTAGGAATGCAACTTTCTTATACAAATTATCTCATTTCTTCAAATTATTTTCATTGAATTTGGTAATTTATAATATACCCAAATGTGCCTGACTGAATAGAAATAAACATAGTTATACTATTTGTGAAGAGCTCCATTAAATTTGATATTCTCTTTTAAATTTTTAAATATTTTTTTTATTTTTGGAAATCATTAAAAAGAAATTTTAATTCATACTTATCTTGATGATCAAGAAAATTACATCTATTAGCCTAATACCTAGGATGCAACTTTCTTTTATAATTTATCTAATTTCTTCAAATTATTTTCATTTAATTGGTTATATTACATAGCTTCAAATAATTTTATTTTAACTTTTAACATGTATTTACTTAATATTAAAATTATAATTTTTTATTATTTCTATGTATTTATATTGGTAATTTTCTATAACTCCAAAAAACATCTAATGAAGATTAAAAATTTGTTGTTGACTTATCTTAACTACGTCAAATTAAATATTCACTTCTATAATTTTAAATAATTAATTTTTTTTAATTTTTGTAAGATTTACTAGACATTTTATTTTGTAACTAATTTTATGATTAATGATGTTACATGTATTATATTTAATATGTTAGAATGCAACTTTTTTATATAATTTATCATATTTTATTAAAAGTTTTTGCTTTGATTTAGTTATATTACTATGAAACTTTAAATCTCTTACTATGTGACATTGACATTATTTTCATTAGGTTATATTATACCATTTCAATTTTCTCATTTCAACTTTATTACATAATTTCTTAATTCAAAAATTATGTGTTTTATAGTTGCTTATTTATTTTTATAATTTTGAGTAATTTTAAACAAGGTCTAATGGAGGAAAAATAAATGTTATCAGACGAATTTCAATGAGCTCTATTTAAGTAAAAATTATTTTCTTTTATTATTAAAACTTTAATTTTTTTTTTTTGACTTTTGTAATGCTTTACAAGACTTTTTGATTCATACATTAATTTTTCATAAAAAATTACACTCATTCTCCTTATTATCTTGGAATATAAATTTTTTGTTTAATTTATCTCTTTTTCAAAAGTTTTTACTTTGAATGTTTTATTTTAATATGTTACTCTGAATCTCCTATCATGTGACTTTTGTATTAATTTCATTTCATTGATTACATTACAAAAATTATTTAGTTTCTACATTAATATAACTTTTCATAATATCAAAATAATAATGTGTTATTATTTAGTGTATATTTGGTTTAGTAAATCGTTATAATTCAACATGAGGTAAAATCAAGACGAAGCAAATGTGATTGTATTGAACTAGAAACATTTTATTAAAATAAATATTTATTTTAATATTTTTTAAAGTTTTTAAGGTTTTGCCATATTTAATGGTACATTCGATTTATACTTCATTATACTATCAAGTATATTACATTGGATCTCCTTAGTATATAGAAATAAAAGTTTTTGATACAATTTATCTTATTCTATTGATGTTTTCAAGTTTATTTGTTTTTATTATTATCTAATTCTTCTCTCATGTGATCTTAACATTTCTTTGATTTATTTATGTCATATTTATTAATTTAATATTATTCTTGATTTATTTTTATATTAAAATATTATTAAATATAATATTTAATTTATTTTTTAATATTTTATTTTTTAAATTTATAGTAATTTCAGACAAGGTCAGATTAAAGTGAAAAAATGTTGTTGGACTCATCACTAATAGGTCTATCAAATTAAATATTAATTTTATATTCTTTAATGATTTTATGTTTTAAGGATTTGGCATACTTTTCAAAGAATTTTAATACTTGAATAATTTAACGATCGATAATTTTACAGTGTCACCTTTGTACCTCGGAATGCAACTTTCCCAAATAATTTATCATATTTTTTTAACTTTTTTCTTTAATTTGGTTAAGTTATATTATTTAAATTTATCTTATTTTAGCTTTAATTTATAATAAAATAAAAAATTTGTATTTTTTATGCTTTTTTTTGGATTACTAATTACGAATAGTTTTGAACATGGTTCGATGGTGATGAAAAACAATTATTGAACTCAGCTTAATCAACTTTTCAAACTAAATATTCATTTTTATATTTTTTAATTTTGCAGTTTTAATATATTGCATGATTAATGAGAATTTTAATTTATTTCTAATTTAATAATTGAGAATATTATACTCTTTATTCTTATTATTTTGGCATAGAACTTTCGCACATAATTGATCACATTTTTTAAAACTTTTTGCTTTGATTTGGTTACATTACTATGTGACTTTAAATTTGTTTACATTACTTTGATTTTGTTATATTATATTACTTTAATTTTTATCACTTAAGCTTGAATATGTATGTTGATAAATTAAAAAATAATTTTATTATTTTAGTAGCTTTTTCACTTTCGTTATTCTCAATAATTTCAAGCAAGATTCAATGGAGACAAATAAATTTTTTGTGCTTGTTTCTTATTATAATTCACCATAATTCCAAATGACATCCAATTGGCATGAAATAATCATTTTGGGAATTATCTTGATAATCTTTATCTATTTAAATATTTATTTTTTAACTTTTTTTTGTTTGGATTTCTGCATACTTTATAAGACATTTGATTTTCACCTCATTTGATAATCAAAGATATTATACTTCATCTCCCTAGTATATTGTAATGAAACTTTTGTAAACAATTTATTTGGTTTCTATTTTGTGCTATTTAGTTATGCAATATTACTTCAATTTATCGAATTTTGGTAATTTTTTATAATTTGTAGCATTCTAAGTAAGGCCTCATAAAGACCAAGCAAATATTATTGGACTCCCCATGACAGGCTTTGCCAAATTGAAATATTTTTTATTAGTTTTTGCATGGTTTATGCAACATTTCAATTTTTACCCATATTGATGATTAATAATGTTACACACTATTCCCTAGGTATCTCGAAACACAATATTCGCATAAAACTTATCTTATTTTTTGAAGTATTTTGGTTTGTTTTTGTTATATAACTATATAACTCTAAATCTTATCTTGGGTGACCTTCATAATATTTTATTTAATTATATTATATTACTTCAATTTATCATTTTTTAGATTTAATATAAATTTACTAAATAATTATATAATAATTTGTTATAATTCATGTTTGTTTATTTTATTAATTCATAATAGTTATAAAAAAAAGGTTTGATTAAGATGTTAAAAATATCTTTAAAGTTTGATAAACAAGCTATATCAAATTAAAAATATTATTTTTTATATTTCAATATTTTTTCTAATGTTTTTTCATGGTTTACAAGATACTTTTAATTATAACTAATTTGATGATAATTAATCTTACAATAAATCTCCCTAGGACCTTAGAATGAAATATTTTCATAAACTTTTTCTCATTTCTTCAAAATTTTTTCTTCTATTTTGTTGTAACATAAAGTTACTTTGAATCTCTAATTGTTTTACTTTAACATCATTTTGATTTCATTATATTATATTGCATTAACATATCTTATTTCATCCTTAATACATATTTGTGCCATATTATTTAGCATATTTTCTTTGATAACCTTTTAAACAAGTTCTAATCGAGATGAAACAAATGTTGTTTCACTAGACTCAACAAGCTTTATCCAAGTCAATATTTGTTTCTATATATTTCTAAATTTTTTTAAGGTTCTAGCATGTTTACAACGTATTTAATTTGTACATGATATTATACTTTCAAGAATGCTAAACTCAAAATCCTTATTAACATGGAATGTCATTTTCTCAAACAATTTATCTTATGTTGTTAAATATTTGAGAAGTAATTTGATATATCACTAAGAAAATATAATTCTCCTAATATGTAAAAAAAATTCATTATATAATTAATTATCATAAATATAATAATTAATTATTATTTATACCAAATCTAATTTGGTAATTCATAACAATTCCAAACTAGGTTTGACAAAGACGAAACAGATGTTATTGGAGTCATCACAATGAGACTATCAAATTTAATATTAAATTTTGTTTTTTAAATATTTTTTCTAAGGTTTTAGCATTCTTTAAGACACAATTGAACTAGTACTTGATTTGATAGTAGGGAATTTTACTTTGAACTAATAATTCCAAATGAGGTCTAATTGATATATAAAAAATATAGTTGGACTAGTCTAAGCAAGTTGTACCAAATTAAATATTCTTTTTACATATTTTTAATTTTGTCAAGGTTTTGATGTACTTTACAATATATTCCATTCATAATTGAATTGATAAAAAGTGATATTACGTTGATCTCCTTTGTATCATGGAATACAACTTTTCTGTATAATTTGTATCACTTATTCCAAAAAGTTTTATTTGTTTTCACTATACTGCATCATTTACTTTAGCATTTTTTATTGCTTTATTTTTATAATAAATGATGTTAGATTGAGATGAAATAAACATCATTGGACTTACCTTAATGAGATTTATGAAATAAAATTTCATTTTTTAAAATAATATATTTCTAAGATTTTGGTACATTTTATGAGATACTTTCATTCTTACATATATTAATGATCAAGAATATTATAATCTACCTCCATAGTGTCTTCAAATACAAATTTCTAATACAATTCATCAAATTTATTCAAATATTTTGCTTTGATATTGTTTTATTGTTACATAACTCAAAATATCCTCTAATGTCACCTTTATAATTCTTTATTTAGTTATATGCATTTCTTAAATTTATAACACTTCAACTTTAATATAAATTTACTTATTATTTAAAAAAATATTTATTATTTTGTTTTACCTAGTAAATTTTATATAATTTATTATAATTCAAAATGTGGTCAAATCAAGATGTAATAAATATTATTACACTCATCTTGGTGAATTCCATCAAATTAGATATTTATTTTTATATTTTCTTAAAATATTTTTTTATAGTTTTTGCATGCTTTGCAAGATATTTCAATTCTATCTCACTTAATGATCCAGTAATTTCGCTTGATCTCATCGGTATCTTGGATTTAAACTTTTCCATGTAATTGGTTTCATTTCTTCAAATTTATTTGCTTTGATTTGGATATATTACTATGAAGCTATTATTCTCCTCCGTTGTAATCATAACATTGCTTTGATTTATTTATATCAAATTCTTTACATTTATCTCATCCCAATTTTGTAATATATTCACTTATTATTAAAATAATAATTTATTTTTTTATATATTTTTAGTTTTGTAATTCGTTGTTGTCTCAAACTAATTCTGATTAAGATTAAATAAACATTGACAGACTCCTTGGAATAAAACCTATTGAATTAAGTATTCATTTTTTAATTTGGTATGCTTTAATAGTCATATTTGATTTGATGATCAAGAAGTTCACACTCTACATTTTTTACCTTAGAACACATACATACATGTACACTTGCCCATACATACACACACACAATCACACATGCACATTAACACACATGCATACACATAAATAAACATACACATGCACACACACATAGACATTCACACATGTACACTTGCACATGCATCCACACATCCACACATTCACACATGCACACAAGCACACACATGCATGCACACATGCACACACAAAACGTCACATTGTTACACATAAACACACAAACACACACACACACATGAACACATGCACACTCATACACACACAAATGCACACATACACCTATGCCCACAAATGCATCCATACACAAAAATGAACATGCACACTAACACACATATGCACAAAAATACGCACACACGCACACGTGTGCATGCACACACATACATATACATTCACAAGCACACATGCATATGTCCACATAAATGCACACACACTCATACATAGACACAAACACACATTTAGGCACATTCGCACTCGTGCACAAACACATGTACAAACACGCATACACACACACATAGGCTTAAGAATGTAAACACGTGCATAAACACATATGCATGCATGCACATGCACACACACATTCTCATAGATGCACACTAATGCATGCATGACACACACATACACACACACATACACACACACAAGCACACGCACTTGCACTAATACATATGCACACATTGACACATATGCACATGCACATGTCCACATTCATGCATACACATAAATTCATGCACACACACCCACATATACATTTGTATAGCATCAAACTCATGCATGAATACATGCACATGAAAACATGCACACTCACAAATATATACACACCCATGTACACATGCAAACACAAAATCACACACCCATGAAAACCCACCCACACACACAACCAAAGTCATACAAAAGCACAACACACACACACACACATCAATATGCACATATACATATAAACACACACAACATATGCACAAAGACAAACATGAACAAATGCATGCTCACCCACACACACTTGCTCACACCCATATGCACACACACAACCTCACATAGAAACAAACACACACCTACACACACATGCACAAAAACATAGACATGCATCCATAAGCACACACACACACACCCTTGTACCTGTGTGTGCACACAAACATAGGCATAACAGCCCACATGCATGTGCATGTAGACACACAAATGCACACACACATAGATATGCATGAACACACACACACAAAAATTCATGCATGCATATAGGCACACACACATTCACACTCGTACACTCACTCCTATGTACATGAGCATACACACACACACATGCATACACCCATATTGGTGCGCATGCACACACCAACACACACATGCACAAACACACACAAGCATGCAAACATACAAACACATATACATAGACATGTGAACATGCATACTCACAAACATGCACACACACATAACATGCACACACCCATAGATGCACACAAGCAAGAACACATGTGCTTACATATGCACTCATGCAGATATGTACACACACACATCAGTCAATATGCACATGCAAGCACCAACAAAGAAACTTACCTACACGCACACATGTAGATGCACACATAGGATAAAAAAATAAGTATATACACTCAAAGACACAAACACAAGCATACACACACACACACATGCCAATATAGGATCAAAAATAAGCATGTACACACAAAGACATAAAAATAAGCATACACACACATGCACACACATGCATGGACACACATGTGCTTGAACACGCAAATACACACATATTTATGCACACAAAAATAAACATGCATAGGCACGTACACAAACACACTGACATCCACGTACACAAACCTGCACGCATATGCACATGCACACACACATACACATATGCGAGCACGCTCACACATGAATATACATACACAAAAACATAACCATGCATGCTCACAAAAACTCACGCACACACACACACATACACACTCATAGGCACACATATACATGCACACACACGAATACACCCAAGCACACATACACACAAGCAAATGTGCACACATAAACACACTTACATGCACTCATGTGCTCATGCACACGAACACACACACATATTTACTCACACATACACACAAATAAGACAAACTCATAAAAACACAAGCACACAAATACTTCTACACACACATGCATATATATATATATATATTCGCGTAAAACTACACCCTCACGTATGCATGCACATTTGGGTGCATACATAAGCATGCACACGCGTACGCACCCTCACTCACACATAGGCACACACATACATAAACACATAAAGACACATTCACACACTCACACAAATGCAAATAGGCATGTGCAGAATCACAAACACAAATGCACATACACAAGCATGCATACATGTGCACACATGCACATCAGATTAACACACCCATGCATATAGGCACATGCACGCTAAGACATGCAATCAAACATGCACATGCACACACATGTGCATCCACACCAATAAACAAATACACATAAAAACACACATGTGCACACACATACACACACAGGCACACACATACACAAACGTGTACATGCACACACAAAAAGATACACACACATGCTTAGTCACACACAAACACATGTGCATATGTACATAACAACATGCACATCCACAATCACACAAACACATGTACACACACACACACATAAAAAAACACACTTATAAACTGTTGCACATGCATGGACAAACACACAAACACACATGCATACAATCATGCACACAAACATAATGCACATATGCCCATGCACCCATAAATGCATGCCCATGCACAAATGAACATACACACAAACACATGCATGCATATAAATATAAACATAAAGGAATGCATATATATACACACACATACATAGATGCATATAGATACATGCACATGCTTGCATACATGAATGTGCACAAACCAATACACAAGTATGCCCACAGACACATAGATGCATGCACACATATATACACACACACATGCATGCACTCATAGATGCACTCTTGTATATACTAATGCAACCATATGCACATATACATGCACACATATGCACACACACTAGCACACATGTTTACACCCAAACACACATGCATGCACACATATGCACTTGCACAAACCATGCACACACACACACACATACAAGGATGCTCACACACACATGCACACACACAAAAACAAATACATGCAAGTTGATAAATGTGTGCATGCACACACACACATACATGCACATGCACACAAACACTTTCACATACACACACATGCACATAAACATGCACACACACACCTCTACAAGAACGTGCACATAGTCACACATGCACACATCCACATATGCATACAAAACCATAGACACGCACATACAGGAACATTTATAGACACATATACAAATGCATGTATGCACAAACATGCATACACATGTGCACATGCACTCATAATTACACATGCACCTGCATACTCACGTGCACTCATATGCACATAAGAACACACATGCACATATACACACACACACATGCACATACAAACAAAATTATGCACACACACACATGCATATGCACACAAAATTGAATAAACACATATGAACACACAACCACATGTAAACATGTGCATGCATATATACATGTACACTCGCACACACAAGCACGCACGCACACACACACACACACCCATACATGTGAACATACATCAGAACCCATGCAATCACCCACACAAACATGTATATGCACACACACATTGGCACAAATACATATAAGCACACACACACACACACAAATACGCATGCCCCACATCCATGTGCACACACACACATGCATGCTTTCATGTGCACATACACATAAGCCCACAAGCACAAGTAGACACACATGTGCATGCACACACATGGACACATGCACAAACACAAACACATTAATAGAATTATGTACACACACACACATGCATAAACATGTGCACACTCACACACAAGCAAAAATACACAAATTCACACAAACACATATAAACATGTGCATTCATACACACACACACAAATGCATATAGACACTCCAGTATGCACACAGCTAACTAAACACTTGAACATATGCACACACTCACCCACACACACATGAATTCTTTTGTACACACACACAACATTCAAAACCCATGACCACACACACACACATGGATGCTTTCATGCACACACAAACACAAACCCACACACAATAACATACACACATGCACACTCACATGACATGCACATAGATACACAAACACATATACACATGCATATACACAACCACACTTACACATGCTAACACATGCATCCATAGAAATAAAACACACATTCTTGCACGTACACACACACATCAGCACAAATGAACACTTTTAAACAAACATAAGCATACACACATGTGTACTACCACACACACTCACAAACTTATCCAAACCCACATAGTTGTATGCATGTATGCATAGCACACCCACATGAACACACACATTCACATGAACACACAAACAAACAATCACACTCTCAAATGTCCATACACACATACACATAAGCGCACACACACACACATGCAAACACACAACCACACACACACATGCATGCACACATGATCCTAAATGCAAGCAAACAAGTACACATGCATATGCATGCATAAGCATATGCACATGCATGCACATGTGCACACACACATACACATACATACATGAATGTACTTGCACACACACATGTACATGCACACACATGCAGACATATTCATGCATACATGCACTCACACACAGAAGAATACATGCACCCACACACACACATGCACATAAATATGCACATATTGATGCATGCACACATACATAAACACAAACACATATACCCATACAAATGAACAACTACATGAACTAACAAACTCACCAACACACACATGTGTGTTTGTGCACACTTATGCACATAATATGACACATGCACATGCACATGTGCCTACACACAAACCCACACACATACGACTGCACACACACACACACATGCACACAAATGACATGCACGAAGACGCACACACACATACACACATGCAGGCATGCAAACACTCCTACACTTATGCACACATGCACCCACACCAACACATACATGCACACACACAAAGACATTGGAGCATTTATGCATATGCACACACACAAATGCACACATACAAGCACACACAAGTATACATACATACCATGCACACATGTAAAAGCACTAGTGCTCACAAACACATGCATGGCATAAACAACTGCTCACAAACACAACAAACTCACATGCAAATATGGATGCATTTGTACATGCACACACATAAGCAAATACTACCATGTCTAAATACACAAATACACTTGCATGCACTCACATACGAACACATACACTCACACACAAACACACGCATCCATGCATGCATGGACAAGATCAATGCACACAAGTAAACAAGCATAAAGCCATAAACATACTCAAGCACTCACATAAATACACACATGCACACATAAACACAAATGCATGCATGTGCACTCACACACACATGCAAAGAAAAACATGCACAAACACATGCATGCACTCACATAAACATGCACACACAAACATGTGCAGAGACATTTACATGCATTCTTACACACATATAAGTAAAAATCTATGAACAAAACTAGCAACACACACACACACACAAACAACACACATATGACTACTCATGCACAGACAAACACACATGCACACAAAAATATGCACAAACACACATGCAAACACACATACAAACAACACACATGACCATGCACACACACACACATGCACATGTACATGCACACACACATGACCAAACACATGCACAAATGCATTAATGTGTTCACAGACTCTAATGCATATCCACACACACATACATACACATGTTTGCATATAGACAAACACTTACATGCATGCAAACACAAACATCGTTACACACACACACACACACTTGCATACACACATGTGCTCACGTGTAGACAAACTCTCATTTACGTAGGCATGCATGTAAACATGCATGCACTCACGCACACACGCACTTAAACACATGTAGACAAACACATACGCAAAGACATGCACACACACATGCTTGTACATGCACTCACATAAATATGCATACAAACTTGAACAAGCATGCATGTGCACAACCACAAACACACAAAAATAGAGGCACATAAATATGTGCGCATACATGCACAAACACACACATACATGCAAGCATGGACACACACATAAGCACACTTATGCACACCATAAACTCACATAAGTGCCCGCTCACAAAAATACACAAAAAAAGCTCGTAAACATGCTCAAGCATGCATGCCCACATACTCACACATGCAAGCCCACATACCCACACATAATCACACATATAGACATGCACACTCAACAAACACAAACTCACTCATACATAAGAATGTTCTCACATGAAAAAACAACACATGTACACACAAATGCATGAACACATACAAATGCATGCACACATACACACTCACAAACCGACACACATCCACGCACTCAAACATATGAACATGTGCAAGCACACATGCACGGACGAACACACACATAAATACACAAACACATGAACACACACACACACACCAACAAGCATAATCCCCACACAAATGTGCACACACGTGCATGCACATGCTGACACACACATGCTAATGCATATAAACACACACATATAAAAAACACATATAAACACACATGTATGTGCATTTATGAACATAATCATACATACACATGTCCAAAAATATAAACACACATGAACACACATGCATCAAGAAAAATGCATGCATGCAAAGACACACATACACACTCAAAAATATACAATCATGTGCACACAGACACTTGCTTAGGAACATGCAAATGCACACATAGGCACACACACATACATACATAAGCACACACATATGCATGCAAACACACAAAAGCATGCACATAGCTAAAGGTCCATGGACACACCTCCACACTCATGCATACATGAATGCAACAACACAAACACACACATGGATGCACACATGTGAACACACATGCACACACACATGCATGCATGTAAGTACACAGTGACATGCGTATACATGCAAATACACACACATACAAACACGTGCACATGCACACACACACCCCTAAACACATATACACAAACACAAACAAGTGCACGAATGAATGCACTCCTAACCACATGCTCAAACATCCACACACACACCCACACATGCACACCCACACACTCACTCATATAGACATGCACAAACACACATGTGTGCATGTGCACTCACACACACTCACACACACATTCACTCACAGACATACACACACAAATCCAAGAATAGACACATGCATAAGTACACACATGCACACATAAACACATGCACACGCATTAACATGCATGCATGCAAACACATGCATACATGCAAACACATGCATACATCCACACAAGGGTGCATGCACATGTACACAACCTAGACGCAGAATCACACACCCACATATAGACAAACAGATACATCCACTCATGCACACTCATATAGACACGCATATGCACACACGTACATGTTGACACACACCTACACCAAGGAACATGGATGGCTTCACACACTTAGTTGTGTGCAGACACAAAGAAAAGCACACATGCATGAACACATATGCAAATGCATACACACACATACATTCGCACACATGTTGCACACACACACATGAGCATGCTTATGCACGCATGTAGTCCCATATGCATACACACTCGCACATAAGCACAAATGAATGAACATATGCACAAACACACACGCACACATAGGCACACATACAGGAACACATGCACACATGAAAGTATCAACACATAAGTACATATAAATGTATAACTACACTCACTAACATAGAAACATGTACACTTATACAAACACAAGCACATCCTCATGCACACATAAACATTGCACATCTACACACACGAAGACACACACAAACACATACACACATGCATTCACATGCACGGACATGTACATGCACCTACACTCACATTCTCACACACAAGAATACAACTGTGCACACATGCAAATGTACACATACACAAATGCACAAAAAAATACAAATGTGCACACATGAACACATGCTTACATGAATAGGTAGATGCAAGTACACAAATGAATACAAATGGGCACACGTGAACGCATGCCTACATGAAAATGCACACGAACAAGCATCCACACATAAGAAAACAAAACATGTACACACGCATGCATAGGTAGATGCAAGTACACACATAGAGATGCACATACAAACATACGCACATGCATACACTCAAGCACACACATGCACATGCATGCATACAAACACTCACACACACACATATGCAAGCACACATATACAAACGTGCACATGCTGATGCAAATAGTCCCAACCCATCCACATGCATACCTAAACACACATGCACACCCATAACATAGACACACACACCTACATGAGCAAATGCACACACACACACACAAAGGTTGACATGCACTTACATGCATGTGAACATGTGCACACATATTCAAACCAACACATATAGACATACACACACATACATGTCTGCACAGAAAAAAAACCTACATAAAAGCATATGCAAGCATGAGCAAACAAGCATGAACACTCACAAGCACACACACACACACACACAAAAGGATGCACAATAACACAAACACATGCACACATGCATGCACCAGAATGCACACAAGAACATATGAACAGACAAGTACACAGAAACATACATCTGAAAACACCCACACAGCAACACTTGCACACCCCCACTACACACATAGACAAATAAAAGCACAAGCACCTGAAGACCAAGACATGCATATACACATGCTTGTCAAACACACATACATGCAAATCTACACTCATACAAATGCACACACACACACACACAAGCAAATGCACATATATACACACACATGTATGCATACACACTCACAAATATGCACAAATGCACATATGCAAACATGCACACATATAAGAACAAACAGGAACATGTGCACACACACACACATGCAAACACAAGCACACATGTATGATGGCATACACTCACGCATGAACATGTGCACATACACACAACATGCATGAACACACACACATGCACAAACACTTCCACATTTGCACACAAACAAACATGCTTAGACACACTCACACACGCATCCAAGAACATGGACAACCACATAGACACATGAACATGTATAGAGACACACATGTACATGCACACACCAATATATATGCACACTTGCCAATAACACACACATCCACAAAGACATGCATACACATGCATAGGCACTCCTAAAGGCACATGCACATGCACATGCATGCACACACATACAACACACACTCACATGCGCACACACATGCACATAGATATGCACACACCAACACATGCATAAACATAAACACACAAAAACATACGCTAGCATGCACACAACACATGCATAAACATAAACACACATAAACATGCACTAGCATGCACACACGCACATGCACACACACACATGCACATGCATATACACACACATACGCACATGCACACACACACATGTACCCTCACAAGCAAGCACATGCATGCACAAACACACACAAACACACGTACACACATAAAAACACATACATACATGTATGCTTGTGCACACATCTTTGTGACTGCAAACACACATGCACAAACACACTCATGCACACTCACAAATAAATATTTACATGCAAATGCACACACACAAATGTGTACAAACATCAAGACACTTGCACACACATTCATATATATAGGAAAACACACACCCTACACACACTCACATAAGCACACAGGAACACACATGCACACACAAGCACATACACACACAAATACACGTGCACAAGCACACACACACACACACACAAGTGCAGACACACATGCTCAACCACACAACCATGCATACACACATGCACACACATAAATATGTGCATACATGCACATGTGGATACCTCACCACAAACATAAGGACATGCACACACACAAACATTCACACACACACACACAAAGGTATACATGCACACACGGAAGCTCACACACATGTACACACATATATAAACACAAACTCATGCATGCATGAAGACATGAGCACACATGCATACACACACATGCATACACACACATGCATACACACACATGCATACATGCACATGCATACACAAGCATACACATACACATGTGCACACAAGCATGCAAACATAGAAACCCATAGAGGAAGGAAAATATATTCATGTCAACATGCCCACACACGCACACACCTATATCCACACATACATTTAAGTGCATGCATTCACAAATGCAAAAAAACACTAACACACATATGCACAAACTTTCACACATGCACAAATATACACACACACACACACACACACATGCACATATGAAGTTACATGGACACAAGTACATGCTCATACAAATGCACACACACACATCCACATATGCTCTTATACACACACACACAAACATGTGCCCCTGAACACATGCACTCATCCACAAAGCATGCATGAAAATGACAACCTACACACAGATGTACACAAACACATGCACACACATGCACATGCATGCATGTGAAAATGCACACACAAATGAACATACACACATAGTTGCACACATGCAAGCACAAGCTCACAAACACAAATTCTCACCGATACACACACTCACACATGCAGACCCAATGCATACACACACACACACACACACAACCACAGGACAACACATGTACATCTATATATACACAAACACACACACACACACATACACATATGCATGAGCAAGCATGCACACTCACAAACAAGCATACACACATGCACGTAAATGCACACTTAGATGTGGGCACACATTCACACACACACATGTGCACATAAACACACATATACACAAGCACATAGACACATTCACACATGCAAACACATGCATACACACACACTCACTCATGCACATATGTATAGACAAATACACATACACATAAGTGTAGGTATACATGACGTACATGCACACATACACACATACATGCACATCCACATGTGTAGAAGCACACAATCACACGTATGCACACATGGATGCACAGAATCCATATACAGGAACACACACATGAATGCACACATACACACCTGTATACAAACAAATACATATGCACACACACGTCCATACATGCATGCACAAACACACACACATGCATGCAAATGCAGATAAGGACACACTTGCATGCATGCAGCCACACATGCACACGCACACACACATGAACATACACATACAGGTGCACACCCACAAATATGTATAGGCACACACACATAAAAAACTTGCTCACACAACCCTACATGCATAGCCATGCACACACATAAACATACACATAGACATAGAAAACACATAAATAGACACACAAACATACACACACACAAAACATATGGATGCACACACTCGCATAGATAAGCACACCGACATATGTCTATGCATACTCAAGCATAAGCACCACCACACATACTTACACAAACCCATGTGCACACACATGCATGCACAAGCACATAGATGTACATATGCACAAGTGTTCACACAAGCACACAAACTCACACACACCAAACACTAATGCATGCACACAAATACACACATACACACCTATATCAATGAAAGCATATGCATACACATGCATATACACACATGTCAACATATAGACATGCAAGCACACCCACACCCACATACTTGCATAAATACAAAGATATAGACACAACACACACACATACACAAACTACATGTGCAAACATACACACACAAACATAAACATGCACACAAACATAAACATGTGCACGAACATGTACTCACATGCACATGCACACACATACACAAACTAAGCCACCTTCTTACAACATTTACATGTATGCTTGCACACACACACATGCAACAACAGACATAAGAACGTGCGTACACACATACCACATGTACACACATATGTTCATACACACAAGGACATACATGCATTCACACTCATATGTGCACATGCATCCATGCATGCGTACACACATGCACATTTGCAGAGACACACATGTATGGACAACAACATGCACATGCATGCACATGGACAAGCACAGCAACACACACAAATCACACAAAAACATACATGCACTGGCATATTTATGCACACACACACACACATAACATAAGCTTGAACATATGCACATGCATACATAAACACATTTACACAAACACAAGTGCACATGCACACATTTATACACACACACACATGACCATGAAACAACACATGCATATGCTTACATGCACATGCACATGTGCATGCATACACCTGCTTGCTTGTATGAACACACAAACAAACATGCGTGCATACATATATATAGAAACACATGCACACACACACATGCACACACACACACAAACATAAACACAAAGGACACATGGACACACAAAGATTCATGCACATACATACACATACACATATGTATGCACACATGCATACATGCACATGTGCACACACCAACACACTTGCATCCACATACACGCATATTCAAACAAGTGCAATTGTACACAACATACAAACATTCATACACATACAAAACTAAGCACACACATTCACACAAATAGACACGTGCACACACACTCATGCCCACACACAAACCTACAAACACTTGCACACACACACGCACTTATCCATCCACATATGCATGCACACACATACACTGACCCACAAATGTGAGCACAAGCACACACATGCAAAAAAACATGCAGACACCCACACACATGCCCAGGCATGGAGATGCATATACACACACACAAACATAAACATACAAAAACAAACCCACAAACACAAATGTGTGCACACCATCAAACAAATACCTATACACATGCTTGTGCACACCCACATGCATGCACCTACACACAGAAACCACACTCACATAAATACACATATACAAGCATGCAGACACATATAGATGAATGTGTATGCATGTGCATTCACAGCCACATATACAAACCTACACATGAATGCACACATAAGCACCCACACACAAACACACATGCATACACTCACACATACACATACACACACACATGAGAACATGCACATACACACTCATGCACAAACACAAAGAAGCACACAAGTACATATGCAAACACACACAAGCATGCACACACCAACACGTGCACACACCCACACACACACACACACATAGATGCACACATGCATACACAACCATGCACACACACACAGACACACAACTACATATACATGAGCACACATGCACACATATAACATAATAACATCCAAACACTCAAAAGTACACACATGCAAACACACATCCATATGCATGCATTTACATACACACACACACCCACAAGCACACATTCACATGAATTCATGCACATAAATACAAAAGTAACACACAAGTGCACATGCACATACAGTTACACACACTCACCAACACACAAAAATGCATACACACACACACACATGCAAAAAGACATTTGCTCACACACCTGCATGCACATGCACACACAAATACATGCACACACAAAAGAAACATGCACATACACACAACCACATGCATATATATGCACACACAAACACATGCACACGAACACACACTAATACTTACATGCACAAAAACATACACAGACACACATGCACATAAACACTCGTAGGCACACATGCGCGAACGTGTGCACTAACAGATGCACACATAGATAATAACACACACACACACATACACATGCATACACACTTATGCTTGCATGCACACGCATACATGCATATGCACACAAATGCATGGACACACTTAGACGCATCCACACAACACGCTATAATTGCATGCACTCTGAACAAACAAAACACATAGATGTGCACACATAAACACACAAATGTACACATGGTCACACACACATGAAAGAACATGCACAAAACATACATGCAAATGCATACTTACATGTACACACATGCACTCTCAAAAACACATGCCCACACACACACACGTGCTTGCATGCTTGCACACTCACACACAACCGCACAGACACACAAATGCATGTATAAATGCATGCACCAACACACATAAAAAAGAACACTTGAGCACAGAACTACATAGACATGTACAACCACTCACACACATATGAGCAAACACATACAAACATAAGCACAGACACACACATACACTCATGTAAAGGCACTCACACACAAACTTATATACATGCAAATGCAAAAAAATGCAAATGGACACCCATGTACATGCACACACAAGCATACACAAGTACACACACACACAAATGCACACAAATGTAAAAATAATGCACACATACATGTACGTATGAAAACATAAATGCACAAACATGCATGCATAATACATTCATGCACTAACAAACATATACACATTGAAACCCATAAGCAAACACACACACACACAAGCACACATGACCACATGCATATGCTCACATGCACACATATGCATAGACACGCACATGCATACATTTGCTCACACACATTCTTACACACACACACACACAAATGAGCACAAATACTACCATACATGCACACACATACACACACATCCACTACCACATAGTCATAAATGCTGCACATGCACATATGCATTGCACATACTTGCACACATGCACTCGTGTATGCACAAACTAAAAGAAAAACATTAGCACACAAAAAAGCATACACACATGCATGCACATGCATATAGCTACACATGCACATGCGTAGGTACTCAATCACACACACTGCAGAGAACTCACATGCACACACACTTGCATATTTATGCCCAAAAACATACTCCCAAATACATCGATGCACATGCACAATCACACTCATAGAGACACACTCACATATGCACATAGCACATAAACATGCACACAAACACATAAACACACACATGAACACATGCACAAACATAACCATATACACGCATGTGTGCATGCACACATACACACAAGCACACAAGCACACACATGAACTCGCATAGAGGTGCACAAATACACACACACACACAAGCATAAGCACACATACACACAAATACATGTGCAAACACACACACACACACAAAGACACATTCACACATGAAAATGCACTCACTCACGCACACAAAAACACACACATGAACTCATAAATATGCACAAACTTGAACATACAAACACATGCAAACACACAAGCACACATACACACATCCATACAAGCACACACATAATTACATGCACACATACACACATGCAGAAACAAAAACACACTCATACAATCACACACACAAACATCCACACACTCACACGCACGCACATATGCATGTAGACCTACGAATGCACATGCACATGCACACGAACACATAATCAACACATACCCATAGACAACACACTGACAAAGATAACCACACAATCACAAACATGTTCACACGTGCACCTACACACATGAACACATGCCACACACACATGCACACATACAAGCACCCACACACAACCCACCAACACCAATGCACACAAATGCATATAAACACACACACACACACACATACATATACACGTGTATGCATGTACACATACACACATGAACACATACAAAGAAATGCATGGACACAATCATATCCACAAAGATGCACACGCTTGCACATGGACACACACACTCACCCAAACACATAGGCATACATGCACACACACAAGATCACACATTTGCACAAATCATCACACACATGCTAACACACAAGCACACAAATGCACACACATGGATACACACATTCACATACAACACATGTGCATGAATACACACACACACACACTCACTCACACACATGTAAGCACACAAGCATAAACACACAAGTATATGCACACACAAATGTACAAACATGTATATGCATACATACACATAAAAACATAAACACACGCACACACATAAGCACTCATACACACTTGCATAAACATGCACACACACACCCACACATTTGCACATGCACACACAAATTCATACACCCTTGCTCATATGCATACAAGCCTATAAACAAATATAGACATGTGCATGCCCACATGCACACACACACACACACCTACACATGCACTCACATGCACACACATGCACACAAACACACACTCAAAAGTATGCACAGACATATATGTGCACACATACACAAGAACACAAACATAAGCACACAAATGCATGCTCACACTACCACAAACACTCATACACATGCACACACCCACATAAACATGCATATGTGCTCATACACAAGCACAAGCACACAAACACATGCACGTTCACTCACCAATACACGTATGTGCTTGCATGCAAACACACATAGGAACACAAACACATGCATGTGCACAAACACAAGCATACACATACACACACATATAAGCACATTAATGCACACACACACATGCATGCATGTGTGCACACCCTCACAAACCCAAATATGCATAAACAGATGCACACACACACACACAAATGGAGATCCAAGCATGCACTTGTACATGCACATGCCCATGCATACATATACATGAGGAAATGCAAACATAAATGCACATACACCCCCACAAACACATAAGCACAGACATTCATTCACATATAGACACATACACATATGCGCACATGCATAGACACAAATATGAACACACGCACGCATATACAAACATGAAGACACACATATGCACACCCAATACACACACACACACACAGACTCGTACACTCACACACATGCATGCACACACACATATGTACACACAAAAATGCACATGCACATAGACATGCATGCACACACATATACAATTGCTCCCAAACACACATATGCACATGCTGACACACAACTACACATAAACACATGCACGATCACACACACAAAAACATACACACACATGCACAAGCACATATACAAACTCAAGCACAAACACACCCACACAAACCCTCACACACACACACACACATGCAGCTACACACATATATACACGTGTGCACCCACATATATACACATTCCCACATGCACATGTGAATGCAAACACACTTGTACATGCACAACTGCACATGTACATGCCCACATACATGCAGCATTCAGGATCGCTTGCACCTACACACCCACCAACATGTATGCATACACAAATGCATGAACACTAACACACTCACAAGAATTTATGCATAATCACACATGTAGACACACATGTTCATACATAGACGAACATGACCACCACACACCTAGACATGCATGCATACACAAATTTGACCAAGCACATGCACAAACATACACATGCACTTGCACACAAAAAATATATAAACACACATACAAATACACGCATACATTCACACACAAACACATGGGCACAGGAAAAGATAGACAAACACTATGCATATGCTCACGCACACACACACAAACATGCACACATAAACAAGCACATACACAAATACCCACACATCCACACACGCTCTCACACATGCATAAACACAAGCACACACACAAAATACACACACACAAGCACACAAATATGCACACACAAACACACACATGTAAGCACACACACATATACAAATGAATGTACCCACACACATGTACACACACCCACACATTCACATACACACCTTCACATGGATGCGCATGTCCTCACACATAGATACTCACACACATGCACATGCACACAAAGACATACACATATTGACATGAACACGTACAGACAACACATGCACACAAACATGCAAGCACACATAGACGCACTCATGGACATACAAACATACCCACATGCATGTAAGCATGCCAATGCATAATATACATACACTCACAAACAAATATGTGTGGACACACACCCATAATCATAGATACACAAAGATGTATGCATCTGAATATGCACAAAGACATGTGTTCTTATGCACACACATTCATATGGGCACACAAATGTGTACCCATGAACACATACACAATTGCACATGTACAAGCACACATATGCATGCATGCACACAAAAATATGTATAATCATACATGCACAAACGCACTTACAGGCATATACATGCTTACATGTACATGCATAAGAACACACACAAGCACAAATTTATACACACGTACACACACCGACATGCACACACACACACACATGCATGCACATGCATGCAAACACATGCATGCATGTGTACAAATGCACATGCATGCACTTATTTGTTATCCCACACACATCCAATTATAAGCACACACATACACATGCACAAACACACCAAAAAGTGCACATGCTCACACACACACACACACACACCAATGCAAATATGCAATAACACACAGACACATACACACATGTGTGTGAACACATTCACACATAAAAGAGCATTCATACACACATGCACATACACACGTAGTCTCACAAACACACCTGCACAAACCCAAGCACACACATACATGCACATAGACTTGAATACATGCCCACACATGCACATGCAAACACAAAGAAACACATACACAGTGACTCAAACATACACCCACACACACATGCATGAACACACACACTTTTACACACTTATGCTCACATACCGACACAGATGCACATGCACACAGAAGCACACATGCCCACACTAGTGCACACACACACACCCACACACACAGACATGCATGTACACACATAGCCACACACTCGTACACACATGCACATAAGCACACATACACATGCAAAAGTCTAACACACTCACATACACTTGAAGATGCGCACACATGCACCCACACACTCTAGCAAGCACACATACACACACACATAGACAGACACACACATATAAAAAGTAACACATGTACACACACACACAAGCACACATATGCTCATAGCTATGCACATATACATACACACATGCACTCACTCACAAGTATTTGCAATAGCACACACACATACAAATACACATAAAAACACATATTCCACATGCACATACACACATGCACAAAAGAACTAGGCATATGTGTGAAAATATACAAACATGTACACATAGAGACACTTGCTTGAGCACTTGCACATAAAAATATAGGCATACAATTGCACACACCCATAAACACACACATACATAGACACATGTTTGTACACTCGCATAATATTCAAACATGCACACAACCACACACACCCAAAAACACAAACATATGCAAGCACGCAAACATACACCAACACACTCACACAAGTACTCGCACACACACACACATACACACAAAAAGACTCATGTGCACCAAAACTCACACATGCATGCACACACACATTATACATGCAAAAAAATCATGCACACACACACACACAATTGCATGCATCCATGCACACTCACACGTGCACTAGTTGTGCATACACATATGCACACATTCAAACACACCAACGTGTATACACACACCTGTGCATACACACACACACATACACACACATGCATGTACACACACATGTGTACACAAATACAGACACAAGCATAATCACACATTCACACACACATACACATGTGCACAGTTTAGAATAGATAGATGTGTGACCCACAAAAACACACATGCGCTCCCAAGCACACGTAAAGACTCACAAGCATATGCACTCCTACACTGACACATTAACATGCACACATACCCACACATGTCAATACACATGAACACACACACATAAACATTTGTGCATGTGCATATGCATAGATGCATACACACTCACCTCTAAACACACACATGAATATGCACACTCACACTTGCACAAACAAGCACATTCACATAATGAAGACCCACACTCATATGCACACACATACACACACACATGCATATATAGGCAAAGACACACATAAACATGCATAGTAACACACACACTTGTAAGCACAAACATATGCACAAATAAAAAAACAAACACACACTAGTATGCACACTCTCAAACACAAATGTACACATACATACATAAACATAGGTGTATACACCCACACACACACATTTGCATGCACATAAGAATGCTCATGCATACACACACACAAAAGGATACACAACACACACAATGATGCACACACGTGTCTTCAAACGTAGTTCCTTATGCAAACACAAGCATCAACACACATGTCCACATACACATATAGATTCATACAAACACACAACCACATTCTCAAGCATGCACACACACATGCATAAATGCACACACATATAGACAAATGCACACACCCTTGGACACACACCCACACATGCAAATCGGCACACACATGAAAAACTACACACACACATGCATATAGACGTACGCACACACGCACACACACATATAAGCACACATAAAACACACAAACATACACATGAACACATATTGACACCCACAAATGCACATTCACTCAGCAATACAAGAATACCCACACACACTCACATGCACCCACATGCATATGCCTACATCCACATGCCCACATAAAGGCACACATGCAAACATGCTCGTACATGCTCATATATGCACAAAAACATGCACTCACAACACAAAGTATAGACATGCACTTGTGCATGCACTTAAACAAACACACACAAGCATTTTCATGCATACACAAACATGTACACACATAGGTACACACACACACTCTTATACATGTATACATACAAATGCATACCCACCTACACACACATGACCATAAGAAAAATAACATAATAGGCATAGACATGCACACACATACCCCTCTATATGTGTATAGATTCATAATTAGACACTCACATGCACATCCATATATGCACACAAGCACATAAACATGCATACACAAATGCAAAGATATAAATGCACCCACACATGTACACACATGCACAAGCACATGTGCATAGACACACTCACACACATGAACATGCATCCTTGCACACTCATATAGTATGCACATAATGATGCACCAATACATGCATGCATAAGAACCCATGTGTACATAGGTACACACACATGCACACACACGTACACATGTACACGTATGCAAACATGCACATAAAAAACAAATATGCAAATCTACATATTGACATACATTGATGCATTTAAACTTATGAGCATATACATGTAAAATCACATACATAGACATGATTATGCACATGCATAGATACACAATAAAGCTTATACATAGGTTCACACATATGCACACGTAGGAACACACACACACATACACGAATATGAGCACACATACACATGGACATTCACATCGTACACACATGTAAATACCCATGCAAACACATGCACAATCTTGTATACAACTGCACAAATCCACTCACACCTACTGACACATCCACATGAATACACACACATATATGTACATGTTAACACATATACACACAAACTCTCTCTCACTCTCACACATTTGCTTGCATGCATAAACACAAATATGTAGACATGTACACACAAATTTAAGCACACACACACACATGCATACACATACAAACACAAGCTGGCACACACACACATGGACATAAGCACATGCACACATGCAAACTTACATGCATATGTGCTCACACACTCAATCACACACATGCACACACATAAATATAAGAACTCACACACATACAGACATACATATAAGCACTCACACATACACACACTCACACACACAGACACTCCTCAAGGAATGCACATAAACATAAACAAACACACATGTAAACATGCATGCCCTTACACAAGTACATGGACATGAACACATATGCTTGCATACACATGCATGCACAAACACACACTTGTGCACTCACGCATGAATTAAAACATAGACATGCACAATAACATGCAAACACACACAAATATACATGTATGCACACAATCACAAACACAAACAATTAAGCTCTCTAACATATAAACGTACCTACACACACATACAAACACAGACACCAACACGAAGTCACACATGCACACACATAGATACGTACTCGTATACACACAAATAACTACATGCACACACACATGCACCTACACAAACATATGCATGCACAAACAAAAGAACTTGTGGACACACATATACACGGGCATGCACGAATGTATGCACATTCCCACACACCCAAGCAGACACACTTACATGCATGTGCACCCAGATGCACCCGCATGTAATCACATGCACACATATAAAGACACACATACACATAGACATAGGCACTCACATGTATGCCCATGCACACACATGCACATACACACAAACACACCACCAACCACACACACACACACTTGCATGCATACAAAAGTGAGCACACACATGCTAAAAACATGCTCTCACAAACACACCCACACACATGGACACATGCATGCATATCTGTAAAGATAAAAAAACATGCATACTCACAAAAATACATTAACATAATGTGCACATGTATGCACACACTTATGCACACAAACAAAGGCACACCCACACACAAGCACACACCCACCTATGCATACACACAACACACATGCACACCCTCACCCACACATACATATGTACACACACATACACATAAACACACACAAATGCAAACACATGCACTTACTAACACATGCACACATGTGCATATGCACACGCAATCATGCACACACACACACATAGAAGCATAGATGCTCACATATATATGCACAAAAGCACACACACATACATGTAGGCACACCTACATGCATATGCACATGGATGCACACACATATGTACATGTAGGCACTCACACACACATATGCATCGACATACACACATGTGTGTATGTACACATACACAAAGGTGCACATACATTAGCACAAACATACCCACATATCTAAACATACATATGCATCCATGCATTCACCAACACAAACATGTGCACACATGCACACACAAACATACACACCAACTAGTACACACCCCCCCACACACACACACATGCATGTGCACACCACACAAATCTAGACACACACACATTCAAACATCCACGAAGACAAACAAGAACTCATACATACATGCATACACACAACTACACATACACATGCATACACATGCACCCACACACACATGTTTGCACATACACTCAGACATAGGAACATGCACATAGATGTGCACACACTTACTTATACAAACATACAAAAATGTACACAAATATGTGCATGCACACACATGTAGACATAACACTTACTCATACCACAATTGCACCCATAAGGTTAAACAAATGTTGGCATTGCAAACAAATATGCCCACACACCCACCTATATGGATGCACATACACTCACACACACACATGGACACACATGCATACACACACACATGCACAACACACACATGCACACATACACACCTGTACAAACAAAAATAGATACACACATACACACACATGCACACACATACAAGCACAAGCACACATAAACACATGCAAATACACATGCACTCACGCACACACAAACACACATGCATATACACATTCATACACATACACACACACAAGGATATGCACACACATATACACAAGCTCACTCAAATAAAAAAACATAGACACATTCATCAGTATAGGCATGCACACATAGACATTATCACATGCAAGCACATGCACATGCACACCACCAACATGTATGCTCTCACACATAGACGTAATCAAGCTCAAATGCACACATGCAGATGAATGCATGCAAACACACACATGACCATGAACACAGAAGCACATACACCAACACATGCACACACACAATCATTGACAAGCAGACATGCAACCACATGCTAACTCACATACTTACTTGTATGCACACATGCATCCACATATGCACACATCCACACACACACATGCACAACACACGCATCCATTCACATGCACACACACACATATGCATGCTTGCACAAATTTGTATGTGTACTCACACACATACACATCCAATAAAACATGTGCAACAGAGGCACACACATATGCACAAAGTCATATACAGGCATAGACACACACACACATTCATGAGAGCATGCACATGAACACACAAAGATGGTCACTAACATACACATGCCCATAAGCACAAACACACAATCATGCATGCATATACACATGTTCATACATGTGCATACATCTATGCACTCCTACATATGCACATGCACACACATACCAGAACACACACATGCACATGCACATACACAAGAACACATGTGCACAAACACACACACACACATATGCATGCACATGATAACTAACATGTATACCCAAGCACACACAAGCAAATGCACACACACACACAATTATTAACACACACATTCATGTGAGTGCATGCACACCCATTTGCATATACACACATGCACAAGCAAGCACACTTGCACATGCACACACATACACACCTATACTTTATTGCACACAAACATGTACCCACATGCATGCACACACAAATACATTAGCATACCTACACAAGCAGCAAATACACACATGAATGCATACCCACACATAAACACACATGCATACAAAGACATGTATGAATACACACATGCACACATGCTATGACACATGAACACACATTTGAATGCACACATAGTCTCATACAAAAAGTGCATTTACACATACTTAAATGCACACACACACACACACATAGACACATGGACATAAACATGTAAGCATATACACACATGCATGTACATGTAGGCACATTCATAGACTAAGATACACATACACATAGGCACACACCCATGCACACACATGCATGCACACAAACACATACACAAACCTAAAGATACACACACACACATGCAAACATAAATGCATGTACACATACATACAATACCACAAATGTGCACACTTACACATATACACAAACACACAAGTACACACATGCACACACACCTACAAAAATGCACATACATATACAAACACACATAAGCACACAAATACACATTCACATATGTGTGCATGTATGTTCATGACCACACATGCATATGCATAGAAATGATGCACACACATGCATGCACAAGAACATAGACACAACCCAATAAATATAAACAAACAAACACACTCATATTCACTTGCAAATAAATTCACCCTTGTACTCACAGACACAAATACACACATACACACACTTGTGCACATACAGACACATGCACAAAAACATAGACACATTGGCACAGAGATTGACATGCACACACAAACACACACACATACATGTACACCAGCACACAAACATGTACACACATGCAAGCACACACACTCACACAAAGGCACACATATGCTAATATATACACATACACAAACACTCTCATGTGCACACATACCCATGCACATACACACAAACCCACACATGAATGCATGCAAAGAAGCACACATGGATATTCCTATGCATGCACTTAAGCACACACACACACATATGCACTTACACTCACACACGTACACAAACACTTCATGTGTGCATGCACACACACATGCACATGCACTAAAACACATGCACATAAACACATGCATACACTTGTGCACTAATAAGCACACACACAAGCAACAACACATGTATTCAAGCATAATGCACACATGCACACACACATGCATGCTAATATGCTCACAAACTTGCTCACACACACACTTGTACTCACAAAAACTCACACACACACACACACACACACACATACACTCTAATGATGCATGCATGCACATATCCATACAAGCACATGCTTGTGCACACACACACGTGCACATACACACAAAATTGCATGCTTGTATGCAAATACACGCTTATGTATGCTTACACCACTTGTGTGCTTAGCACATAGAAATGCACACACACATGCATATGCAAATACATGCACACTTATGGATACACACTTGCAAAAATAAGAACACATACACATGATCACACACAAAATCACAGATGGAAATAGCCATGCACACACATGTGCAAGTACAAACATGCACACATACAAGCTTAATCGCAACCATCATAGATGTACATACACACAAAGACACATGTATTCCTATACAGACATGTACCTACATGTGCACACACATCCACATGCATGTAAACCCACACACACACAAGTTCCTGCATCCACAAACAATAGTTGCATTGACATACACATAGATGCACTCACACACTCATGTACATGTGTGCACAGACACAAACACACACTTGCACATGTATGTGCACACATCCACACAAACACACCCATACACACACTCACATGTAAACACACACAAACCAACACACATGCACACACACACATGCTCAACAACACACTTGCATGCACATATGCACATGCATGTAGACACACACACACACAAACATACACACGAACATGCACACAAATGCATAGCTATACACACACACTTGGGTGTGCATGCACACCAATACAAACAAATAGAGCAATACACCCCTTCAAAGACATAAGCACATGTATAAACATAGATGCGCATAGTCACACACACCCTTGTGCACACACAAGCACACACATGCATAAACACACACACACATACACACATTAATCTGTGCACACATCTGCAATCTGTGCACACATATGCACAAACACATGCACACACACACACACGTACACAAACACACTCATGCACTCTTATACCATGTGCATGTTCATGCATGTACACACACACATGCACACACATATACAAATACACTCATGCACTCTTATTCCATTTGCATGTTTATGCATGTACTCACACACATATGCACAATCATGCACATGCACACATGCAAGCAAACACTTCCAAAAACAAGCACACACATGCACATTCACATGTGCACCCATGCACACACACACATGCATAATTACATGCATGCAAAATCACATGCATGTAATTATGCATGTGTGTGTGCATGGGTGCACACACATAGATGCATGCATCCACTCACACACATGTGCCTACATATATGCACACACATGCACATCTAGATAAAGCCACACATAGACATAAGCATGCACACACATAAGCACCCACACACATAAGAACACACACACACTTGCACTCTTACATACTCTTGTATGCATGTGCACAAGCTCATAAACACATACACATGCATGTATGTGTACACACACAAATGCACCCTAACACACACACACATGCTCAGAAGCATGCACACGCGCACACACAAACACACACGTATGCCCACACACACACATACACATATGTATGCATAAACACATGTGCATTCATGCACACACACATTTAACATGCAAATGCACATACATGCACACCCATGCATGCACACACACACACACACATATGGGAACATGCATACACTAGCAGAAACAAAAAAAATATTACACTCTCAAACACATGCAAATACTTGCCCAAGTATAGATGCAAAAATGTAGACACATGCATATGCACATACATATCTGCACATATGCATTCATACACCCAAGAGTAATACATAAGCACACATGTGCTCAAAACGCATAAAAAGTTACACACACACAAGCATATATGCATGCACATAGACACTTGTACACATAGAGATATATACGCACACACAAACTCACACACACTCACATGCACACATATATGCACACCCCCTCCCACACACACACTTCTATATGAATGCATGCACACACATATCTAGTGTGCACACAACTCATGTACACACACTTATGCACACACAAGCACCCACACACACAATAACATGCACTTGCACACATGCATACACACATGCACACACATAACATGCACACACATAGATGTATAAACATACACACATATGGGAAAACTTGTATATAACATTCGTGCACACTCACACACACTCAATTGCACACACATGCATGCAAAAACACATGAACAAGCATAGATTTATAGACATGCATGTAAATATACACACAAGTACACACACTAGCACATGCTCATGAACACATGAACTCATGCACACATGTGCTTGCATTCATACTTGTAAACACACACTTGTACACATACATGCACACACACACACACATGCATGCATACTCACATACACACACACATGCACACCTACATACACACAGACATGAACACCCTTACCCACACATAAACATGTTAAAACACCTACACATAGCACACATCACATCACAAACCCCATGGTACACGCATGCACACACATAAAAACAAACATGCACATGCACACATGTACACACACATTCGCACACACGTACACACATGCTTGCACATGCACACTCACACACACACACCACAAATATGAACACACATACACACAACCACACGCAAAGATATATTTGCACAAACAAATATGCACAAGTAATTACACACAGAACACAGATAGGCATAAGCTCATGCACATACCACATATATAGGCATAGGAACGCAACATGCACACAAAAAGGCTCTTAGACGTGTACACCCATGCATTCACACATGCACACAAACATGCTTATGCACATGTACACACGCATATGCTTGCAAATGCACATACAAACACACACACACATGAGTAATCACATGTACAAATAAATGTACAATTGCATATGTGTGCATAAGCATGCACACATGCACATACACAAACACATATGCACATGCACACCCACACACACACAAAAGACAAAAGAGACATGCACCCATACATGCATATACATGCACATGTGCATGCATGAGCTCACAAACACACACATGTGTAACCATACATGCATAGAAACATGTATGTTCATATACACACACATGCACAAACGTACATACACACACACATATGTACAAAAACATGCATGCATGCAAACAAGCACACACATATACATAGAGACATGCACAAACAGACACATGCATATTCACACACTTTCATATAGGTGTGCATGCACACACAAAAACATGCATATGCACACAAGCACATAAATACACACATGCATAATTACATAAACATGCACACACATAAACACATGTGCAAGTACACATTTACATGCATGTATGCAAAAGCACATGCACATACACATTCACTACAAGCACACACAACCCACACAAACACAAAATTACAACATGCAAAGATGAACTTGTATACACACACACAAGCATGATTGTACACACACACACATGCACACACAAAACCACACACACCAATGCACACAAAAACACATATGAAACCATGCAACTATACAATAGGACACACACATAACTGTGCATGTGCACACATACACACACATAAACACTTATGCATGCATGCATGCACACACACACACAAACATTAACATGCACAACCCTACCCACAGCACACATATGCATAAATGTGACCACACATGCACATGGACAAACACACGCATATACACATGCACATAGGCACATAGATACACACATACACTCATGCATGTGCAAAGCCACACATGCACATGTGAACACACAAGCACACATATGTAAGTGTGCACACACACATATGCACTCGCATGCATAGTCACACAAGAACATGCACATACAGAGACACACACACACTAGCATATATGCATATGTGAAAACATGCAAGAATACACACAAATACACATATACACACAAAACACATGCATGCACGCATGTACAACACATACATGCATGCACACACACACGCACTGGCACACATGCACACAAAGACATGCACACACAAAACTAATACACTGACTCATTTGCACCTACATGCCCACACATGTATAAACACACAAACATTCATACACATATGCACATTCACACACACACACATGCATACACCCATGCATGCACACACAGACAAAAGCACCCAAATGCATTCACATAAAAACACATATGCACCAACACACACACATGTACATACACTTATACACACATACAACCACACATGAACACATGAACTCCCACATGCGCATGCACATGCACAAATATGCACACACAAGAAAAAAGGCACACGCACACACATGCTCATAAGTACATGTGAGTACACAGATAAACATGCATATATAAACACATGCACACACACACACACTCAAGCACACAAACACACATAAAAGCATGCACAAAAACACTCATACACTAACACACATATGCAAGCACACACATACAAGCATAAAGGCATACACACACACATGCACATGTTGACACAAATAGCACAACCATCAACATGCATTCCTAAAAACATCCATACACACAAACACACAAGCATGTTAACATGTGCAAACATATACATACCTAAACACATGCACATGCACATACATACATGTGCACACATATAGAAAAATAGTTACATACAAGTGCATGCAAGCATGCAAACACAAGTATGAACACTCATATGCACATGCACACACAAAAGCATGTACAATCATATATACACATGTGCACATGCATGAAAACACACAAGAACACACACACACACAAACACTTCCACATATGCACATGCTCAAAAATACCCACACATTCAAGCATACACATATCCATGTAGACACATGCACATGTATGGGGACACATATATACATACACACAAAAGTACACATGCTTATGTTAAAAACACACACATCCGCAAAGAAATGCACACATATGTGCATACATGAAGAGATACCGACATAGGCACACAAACACAACACACACATGCACACACATACACACACACACACTCGTACACAAAACTAGATGCACACATACATGAACACACACACACATAGACATACACAACATGCATACATGTATGCACACAAATACACCCATGCACACATTTGCATATGCACACACGAATACACATACACAAATACACACACATGCATGAATACACTCAAATACAAATGCATGCACACGTGCACAAATACACAAAGGCACACACACACACCCAAACATACATACATACATGTGTGCATGCACATACACATAGGCATAAATCTATGCACACACACACATGTGTGATACGAAACACACATGTGCGATACGAAACACACATGCACGTTAATAGATTAATATATACATACACACGCACACATGCACACAAATGTGTGCAAACATGAAAACACATGCATATATACATGCAAACACACACTCCTCACACACTCACAAAAGCACACACAAACACACATATGCATAAAACACATTCACATACACACATACACATAAACACACATATAAGCATAGACACACACACACACTCACACACTCATCCACTTAAGCATGCATACATACATGCACACATATAAAAATGCACACACAAAAATATGTGCACACATACACACATGCATACCACCTAACAAATGCATGCATATGGACATGCACAAACATTCACATATATAAGCACCCACACAGGTACAAATAAACACACAGAGAAGGTCACACACATGCACACATATGTTCATAAACACAAAATCATTCATGCACATAGACATGCGCACACTTGGACACACATGTACAAACATGCATACACACACATGCACATGCATGCACAAGCATGCACATAAGCACATGCACATGCACACACTGACAAGTATAGAGAAAGGAGAACATACAAACATGAACACACACACACACACACACACACACGTACACCCCCATATCCACACATGCATGTAAGTGCACATATGCATAAATGCAAAAACTCACAACCACATTGACACATGCATGCACAAACATGCAAACACACACAAATGCACACACACACATACAAGCATGCACATATATAGAGTCACATAGACATATGCACATGCTCATACAAATACATACACATTCACACATGCTCTTATACACACATACAAACATGTGTGTTTGAACACAAGAACTCATGCATGCAATTGTTGACAAAAATGATAACAACCTACACACAAATATACACATTATTATATCATTTAAGGTGATGATCCAAAAACCAAGACTAAGTTTATACTAATACCTTGTTAAGCTTAAAGTTGTTTCAATGATCAAAAATTTTTAGAGTAAGAATAGTTGCAACATAAACAATGAATGTAATTTAATGGCTCAACTTATTAACTTTGGAGCCAACGATAATGATCTTTGTGGAGTAGCTAATCTACAATGAATTTTGTTTCTAAATCTTTACAGTTAGCATGTTAAACCTTTAAATTCCTTATAATTGTGATACATAGGATTATCAAACTTCATGTATATATGAATTTAGTTAAGGTTACATTTTATTTGAAGGCATTTGAGTTTTTGAATATTCAATATTTTTTACAAAAACTTTTGTTATTGAAAAAATTTAAAAATAAAAATAAACAAATTGCCTAAGAAGCTCTATCACTAAGCCCAAAGGGCTCAAGTTGAGTAGCCCAAAGGCAATGTTTGCCTTAGGGACCTATAGGCCAACAACTTAACTAAAACCAATACAGGTCAAGCCTGAGTATTAGTTAAGTTTAGTTGCTATTGTGGTCTTCAGATGAGCCAGTTATAGGCATTACTTTTGGAACAACTTAGGTGAAATGAGTTAGGATAGACTCATTATTTAATTTATGTAAATCAGGTCTAGTCAGACCCCGTATGTGCACATTGATAATTCAAGTCATGACCTCTTGAGATTACAAAAGGGTAGCCAACCCTATTAGGCTGATAATAATACATAGTGAATGCATTATTAGTACAAAACAATTAAGAAGTTTTGTAATGTGAGACTAATAATAAGCTTTGACAAACTTGAGATTTTTGCTCCAACCAATTGTGCATTTTAATGATCGAACGATCCAGATCATGCCAATAGTTGTAAATAGTCTTTTGTCTTTATTCATTCATCCATAAAGCTTAATCAAATGGCCAAGAGTCTTTCTACCATTGTGAATAGCCTCATCATCAATATTGTCTATCTAGGCTTTGAATCTTATTAATGGTTTATCTAATATTGGTAAAGAGCTTTCTACTGGTGAACTGGTAAGGAAGATTCTATGAGTTCTTCCTCATTAATATAACCCATTGGTGATAGCATTGAAAGTAATAAAAATTATTTTGACTTTGCCATTAGATGAGTTATTTGGTCAGCTTTTCACAAATGAAATTGAGCTTGCAAGTTGAGGGCATGAAGAATTTATGATTAAAAAAGAGAAGAAAAAGAAGAAGGATGAAATAATAGTATTTGTAGCTAACTCCTTTATTGACTCAGATTTCTTAATCTCAAATGAAGTAGCTCTTATCTCAAAATATTTATCTAAATTATATAATAAACAAAATGTAGGTAAACTCTTTATGAATGATAAGAAACAAAAGAGGAAGATGGTCTCCCATGAAGAAATGATTTGTCTTATGACCAATGATAATATTCCAATGGAAATAATAAAAGATGAGGTATGTTTCTTTCCTCCTTTTCATTATCTTCTTTTATTATTGATCATGAAGAACAATATATTAGTGTTTGCATAAAGTATAAAAAATTAGCTTCTAAAAACCTTAAATTGAAATAAGAGAAAGAAAACTATTAGGTATATGTGAATAGTTGAATGAGTCAAATGTTAATTACTTGCATGAGATTAAGATTATGAGAGATAAAAAAATGTTTTTATTATTTTAAAAAACACATGCTTATTTAAAGACCTGAATATTTAAAGAATTCATATGATCATTATAAGAATTCATTTTGATATGCTAAAAATACTACATATTCTTTTACTCGTAATGTTGTTCGTAATTATTGCATAAGATTTGGATGTATTTTTTCTTATTGTAGATGGAAAATATTGTTGATAGTCTTTTAAATTTATATGGAATGGAAAGGATTGTTCAATGAATAATCAAGTTAAGACATATGGACCCAAAAAAGTTTTGGGTCCTAAAAACTAATAATTGATTTGTTTTGTAGATATGCCTTCCTTCAAGGATTAGGGGGATATGTGGTACTTGAATAGTGGATGCTCATTACATAGATAGGAGATGTATCTTTATTCATTCACTTGAAGTCTTATGATGGTGGTGAAGTTACTTTTGACAACAACTACAAGAAGAAAGTTATTAGAATTAGAACTATAAGCAATACACACTTTTATAAGAAAGATCATTCTTTTTGAAGACTTAAGATACAATCTTCTTAGTACAATTAAATTATGTGATTCAAAGTTTAATATTTTATTTAATAAAAATTAATAAATTATTAGTAAAGATAATGTTCCACATATCATTAGAATAAGAAAAGATAATACATATGTTTTATTTTTACACATGGTTAAGGACAGTGGTTTAGAGTGCCTTATGACACATGATAATAATTCTATATTATGGCATAAGAGATTTTGTCATTTAAGAAACTCTTTTTTGAAAAGATTTTAAAGTTTAATCCAGTTAGAGGTTTGCTAAACTTGAGTTGGTCAAATGATAAATTATGTGATCCATTGCAATTAGAAAAACAAACAAAAGAGAGCTTTAAACCACTTAAAGACATTGTAATGAGAAAACCATTGGAAATTTTTCAATTGGACCTATTTGGTTTTATTCATGTAGGGAGTCTAGGTAGAAGCAAATATGGGTTGGTTGTTGTAGATGATAATACTAGGTCTACATGGATTTTTTTTGTAAGAAACAAAAGAGAGGTATTTGAAAAATTTATTAGATTGACTACTATGATTAAAAAGGAACATGAACTTAAGTCAGTCTCCATTAGGAGTGATAATAGACAGGAATTTAAGAAAGAGTTATTTGATGATTTTTTTGGCAAAAATGGAGTGAAGCATACATTTTTATTACCTAGAACCCCTCAAACAAAATGGTGTATTTGAGAGAAAAATAAACCCTTGTTAGATGTCACATGGTGCATGCTCTATGAGTATAATGTTCCTAAGTATTTTGGGTAAAGGCAGTTAATACTACTTATTACCTATTTAATAGAATAACACATAGTCCATTACTAGATATTTCTTCTTCTTCTGAATTACATCATGATAAGATGCCCAAGGTATTCCATTTTCAAATCTTTTGATGAAAATGTTTTATTTGAAATAATAAAAATAAGGATTTAGATAAATTCAATGCTAACTCTAATGAAGGAATGCTTCTAAGATACTCACTAGTAAAGCATTTAGAGTATACAATAAGGGATCATTAGTTATGAAAGAAATAATTGATGTAAAATTTATTAAATCTCTTATTGAAGCATCTAATAGTTATCATCAAGATGATCATAATGATGAATTAGAAGATTTAAGTCTTAGAGAATAAAGATCAAAAGATATGGCTGAAGATAATGAATCAATAAAAGAAGAAAATTAAGCTAAGAAGTAATTAAGACATTCCAAGGATTATCCTTGTGAGTTGATCATAAGAGATGTAAAAGAGAAACTTAGGACTAGAAGCTCTTTTAATCATGCAACATTTGTGTCTAATATTGAATCCAATTCTACAAAAAATACTTTTCAAGATATCTTTGATTGTTTCAATGAATGAGGAATTAGTACAACCTCAAAGAAATCAAGTTTGGGATCTTGTACTAGGACAAATTATAAAATAATCATTGGTACAAAATGATTTAAAAATAAATTAGATGAAAATGATGAAGTTATAAACAATAAAACTAGATTAATATCAAAAACATATTGTCAAGTTAGAGTAGATGTGGATGAGCCATTTGCTTCTGTAGTAAGACTTGAAGTACTTAGGATCTTACTTGCTTATACATGTCACAAGAGAATTAAATTATACCAAATAGATGTTAAGAGTATATTTTTGAATGGATATATAACTGAAGAAGTGTATATAGAATAACTCTCAAGATTTGAGCGACATGAAAATATAAACTATATATACAAACTTAAGAAGAAACTCTATGATTTAAAATAAGCTCTAAAAGCTTAGTATGAAAGATTATACATTTTCTTTATGTCAAATGGCTTTTGTAGAAGCAAGATAGGTAATACTCTATTTATTCAAAATTCATCAAAAAAATAGTTAATTTGTCAAGTTTATGTGGATGATATAAATTTTGGAGCTTCCAAAAAAGAAATGTACATGAAATTTCTAATTTAATGAAAAATAAGATTGAAATCAGTATGATAGAAGAGTTAACCTTCTTCCTAAGACTTTAAGTCAAACAAATAAGCAAAAGAATATTTATTTCTCAAACCAAGAAAAAATTAGAGCTGTTAAAGAAATTTGATATTAGAACATCAAGCATAAGAAGACTCCCATTAGTATAAGTACTATCATAGATAAGGACAAAATTAGAGAACTTATTAACACAAATTTGTATAGAGAAATAATTTGATCATTATTGAATATTATTATGAGCAGACGAGATATTTTGTTTTGTGAAGGTATGTGTGCAAGATTTCAAGCTAGTTTTAAATAATCACACCTATAAGCAATCAAGCATATCCTTAAATATCTTATTGGAACTAGGACCCTATGCTTATGGTATCCTAAGTGTGAGTGTGGATTTGATTTAATAGCCTATATAACTATTGATTTTACTAGTAGTAAGACTGATAAAGAGAGTATCTCTAGTATGTACCAATTGATTGATGGTTCACTAATTTCTTGTATTAGTAGAAAATAAAATTGTATGACATTATCAACAATAGTGGTCGAGTACATTACTATAGGTAGTTATGTTACTCGAGTTCTTTTGATTAAATAACAACTTTTTATTATGGCTTAGAATTTTAAAAAATGATAATCTTTTGTGATAATTCAAGTGTAATTTATTTAATTAAAGTTCCCATTCAACACTCAATAACAATACACATAGAATTAAGATATCATTTTACTAGAGAGCAAGTGCAAAAGAAAGTGATTAAGTCATCATTTGTGTATCATCTGCCTAATTAGTTGATACTTTTACTAAGCCATCAGCTATTAAAGTATTTAATAGACTTAGAATAAGTTTAAGTATAATTAACCCCTTTGAATTATTACAAAAAGGGAGAGAACTTAGTGTTAGAATTTGAGAGTATAGGATATCAAACAAGATATGCTAAAATGTTGAATATTTGGATTTATTCATTAGATTATAATTTTTTCTAGTATTGTTTTTGTAATCGTCAAGGGAGAGATTATTGTATTCTTTGAGATGATGATCACAAAACTAAGGTTAAGTGTTTACTAGTACCTTGTTAAGCTTAGTGTTGTTTCAGTGATCTAAACTCGTTGGAGCAAAGATTATTATAACATAAATAGTTAATGTAATTTAATTGCTTGACTTATTGACTTTGGAGCAAAGCAAAATCGACTTTATGTAGTGGATAATCCACAAAGAACTTTATATATAAATCTTTATTATTAGCATGTTAAACATTTAAACCCTTTACAATTATAGCACATAGGACTATCATCTTTTATGCATATGTGAATTTGGTTTAACTTACTTTTTACTTGAAGGCATTTGAGTTTTTAAACATTAAAATTTTTTAATAAAAAATTTTATTGTTAAATAAAAATAAAAAACTCCTAAGCACTCCCACTAATAAGCCTGTAGGGCTCAAATTGACAGGTCTAAAGGCAACACGGCCTAGAGGACACATAGGGCAGGAACCCGATCAAAATCGAGACTGGTGAATCCGGAATATAGTTAAGTTAGGTTACAATTGCAGTGCTTGGGTGAACCGATTTAGGACATTACATCTAAATTGACTTAGGTGAAATGAATTAGAGTAGATGGGTTATTTAATTAATGTAAATCTATTCTGATCGAACCACGTACGCATGCATTAATGACTCGGGTCATGACCTCCCAAGAGCACCATGGTGACCCAACCTCATTAGGTTGATAATAATACACAGTAGATGCATTATAAGCACAAAATAGTTGAACAATTTTGCAATGTTGGACTAAAAATTAGCTTAGCCAAAATTGAGATTTCTAAACCAACCCATCACGTATTTTGCAATCGAACGTTATCGATAGTGCTCATATTTGCAAATAGTCTTTTATCTTCTGTCATTTATCCATAATGCTTGATCCATCAACTGTGAGTCCCTCTGTCTTTGTGAATAGTAGCCACACCATCGTTATCAACCATCAAGTTTTCAAATCCAATGCTCCAAATTTTATTTCGCTCTTATTAGATCTAAACCCTATATCCTCTAAGGTAATTTGATGGCTATCGCTCCATTCATTCATGTAATTAGATGATAGCTGTATGTCTTTTCTACTGTAATAGTTAGCATTTTGAGAAACATATTTTAGTAGTTGGGGGAGTTAGTTTTGGTGTTTTTAATTTCAATTATAAATGGGTACCATTTACCAAACATAAATATTATTAAATCAAGTTTGAAAATTTTCATGCAAGTCTAACAAAAGTTCAAACCATGAGAAACAACTTTCTATACAATTATGAGAGTTATGGATTTTTGTTAGTCTCTATTTATCTGCTTCCATTAATAATCACTTATGCATTTCTTGGTAACATCTATTTCATTCATTAGTAGTGCCTCTCTTGTTTAAAGAATTAAAGGTATAAGAATTTGTAAGCAAAAAATTATGAAGTTTTGAATTAGAGCACTGGTGTGTATTTGGTTTACCCTTACTAGCTTCAGCAAAAGGGAGTGGTTAGTGGAAACCCAATAGGAGATAAAGGGTGTATTTAGGCACAAGGTTTGACCAACCACCTAAAAACTCTTGTCTATATTTCGTTTATTATTGAGCAATTTTATTTTGTCGTTAAAAGAAAAATATTTTAAGCTCAAAATTTTTTTTTTCTATTTTTTGAATTAAAAAAAATTGTTAAAAATAATTCATCCCTCTCCTCTTATTCGTTTTACCTCTCATGTTTTACAATACATGTACACATACACAAACACATGCATGCACAAATGCACACACTCACCCACATGTACACACACATACACAGATGCACACATGCAAAAACACACAAGCACACCAATGCACATCCACACACATACACACACATGCACATAAACATGCATGCACACCAACAAACACAAACACACATGACCATGCACACACACATGCATGCTAACACAAACGCATAGCCAAACGCTCACACATTACATCCATATATGCACCCACAAATACATGCACATACACACATGCATAAGCACGCATGCACATACACCCATAAACATTCACATATGCACACACAAACACACATAGATATGGACATACATTCACGCCTACACATTTGCACATAAAAACACAAACATACACAAGCTCACAAATGCATGCACATAATCACATGAACACACAAACACACGTACACACACACATGCGCACACACACAAACTCACTAATGCATATATGTGTACACATACACATACACATATGCATACACACAAGTTGGTACACAAATGCACAAAAAATGTACTTACACACACATGCATGCACATGCACACATATAGAATTGTGCAAACATGCATGCACACATGCAAAAGTGGACAAACACGTGGCACACATGCATGCACACATACAAGCACACACACATACACAGAGGCACATGCACATGCATATGCAATTCACATGTGTGCACCAACACACACACACTTGTGCACACATATATGCACAAACACACACACAAACACATGATATCACATGCACATTAAGACACATAGGTATGCATGCAACCACACACACATGTGCATGCATGCATGCACACACATGGATGCACATACAAATACACACACAAAAACTCAGACACATGAAACTACACATACATGCATGTACACATACAAAGACAAGAAAATGCAGACATACACATGTGAATATACGCGCACAAAGAGCTACACACACGCATACTTACGTATGCTTGTAACCACACATACATGCTCACAAACACAAGCACGAATTAAATGCACACACACATATGAATTTATAAGCCCATGCAAAAGAACACATATGCAAAGGCACACAAACACTAAAGAACACATCAACACACACATGTATGCACACAATTGTGCCCACACAAGTAGGTACACCCATGCACACACATGCACTTTGTCACACGTACATGCACACACATAATATACATGCACAACATAAACTCATTTGCACAAACATACATACACACACACACATAAGCAAGCATGTTCATACACAGTCACATGCACACATGCAAACATTTTGACACACATACATGCAAACACATGTGCATGCATGGGAGCACTCACACACACACACAAATACATTAATACAAATACACATCCACACAGACTATTACATGCTCATGCCTACATGGACATCCACTCCCACACACAAACATAATTGCACCAACACACATACATGCACACACACATAAATGTGTACACACACATGCACATGAACTCTCATAAGTACATATAGAAGCACACATACAAGCACATACACATAAGCACACGAGGGCATCACACATGTACATCCACATGATCACACATAGAAACACACATGTACACACACAAATGCACACTCATGTAAACATGAACATTCACACACACAACTATACAAACTTATATAAACACACATAGATGAATAGACACATAGTTCTCCAAATATCAACGAATGCACACATGTGCATGTGCATGCACACTCACATACACATACATTCAAAGATGCATACATATGCATAAGCACACATTGGTACACACACATAAAAATATATGCACACACACCCATGCACATGCACCCACAATCACACACATGCATACACACACAGACATAGAAAAAAACATAAATAGACACATAAACATACACACACAATCATATTAAACATATGGGCACTTATAATCATATAGATAGGCATGCACACATATGCCTAATACTCAAACACACACACCACCACACACACTCATATGAACCAACATGCACACATATACATGCACAAGCTCACACACAGACACACACATATGTGCACAAGCTCACACACACTCATATGAACCAACATGTACACATATACATTTGCACAAACACACACACGCACATGCGCACGTGCACACGCACACACGAATATGTACACACACTCATGCATGCACACAAACATACACACATGCACTTATGTGTGCATGAAAACACAGACAAAAATGTGCACACATACACACAAATATACACCCACACCTATATACATACAAAGGCATAAACACACACATGCACACATCGCATGCTCACACATACACGCACACAAGCATACAGAAGTTCATGAACATACACACACACACACACGCACGCATATGCACAAAGATATGCAAACCCACTCATCAACTTACAACTACATGTACACATATGCCTACATGCATGCACACAATCACATACACACATAAGAACATGTGTACACATGTACCACATGAACACACATGCATGCAAACACATATGCACAAACATACACTCATAAACACAAGCACATTCATCCATGCTTATGCAAGCACATGCACATGCACACAGACACACAAGCACGGATAAGAGCATGCACATGCACAAGCACAAGCACAAAAACACAAATCACACAAAAACATACATGCATATGGATATTTACACACACACCTTGATACACATGCACATGCATAAGCTTCTAGACCAGCACATGGATGCACAAACATACTCACACACACATAGGCACACATACACACATATGCACATGCACACATACAAATATGAACATGAAACAACACATGCAGAAACCTTCATACACATGCACATGTGCATGCTTATGCACACTTGTATGCATGAACACACAAACAAACATGCATGCATGCATGCAAATATATCAAAACACATGCACACACACACACAAACACAAACAAACACACACACATACACACTAAGATACATGCATATACATACACACAAATAATAGCATATGCATGCACATAGGTGCAAAGCACACACAAACTTACATTCATGCACATACACACATTCACACATTTGTGCATCTATGCGCACATGCAAATATGCATACACATACATACACATAGATGTGCTCACACATGCTCATGCACACACAAACTTACAAACACTTGTATATGCACACACATAATACACCCACACACACATGTACACACATACATGGACCCATAAAAGAATGCACAAGCACACACATGCACATTAGCATGCACACACACACATACATGGACACGAACATAGACAAATACACACATATGCATATGCAAACACAAATACTAAAACACAAATAATCCCACATACATATATGTGTGTAAGTATACACAAACAAACCCACACACATTGACATACATGAACCCACACACATTTATGCATGTGCAAAAATACACACACACCAACTTACAAACCCCTACACACAAGTGCTTGCATACATACATGCATGCATCTACACAAACACACACAAATCCACACACACACACACATAAACTCATATACATGCACGTGCATGTACAGCCACACATACACACCTGAACATGAATGAACACACAAGCACCAACACACAAACACACATGCATACACTCACTTTCACACACACACACACATATGAACATGCACATACACACTCATGCATAAACACACACAATAACACATGCAAGCATACACACACCTACATGTGCACACATGAACACACACACCAACATACCCACACAGAAGAACACATGCATGCACAACTATGCACATGCACACACAACTACACATACATGAGCATATATGCACTCACATAACACAGTCACATTCACACACTCAAAAGTGCACACACACACACAAGAATACATGCGCACACATAGAGACACACATACACATACATGCACCCACTCCCACACTCACAAACACATGCACGCAAGCACACATGCACAGAAGCATGAATCCACATAAATAAAAAAAGTACCCACATCTGCACATGCATGCGCACTCACACACATTAACCCACATACATATACAAACACACACACACACACATATGCACATAGATGTATACACATGCACATCTACACACACATGTACACACATGTACATAAACAAACATACACAATCATAGTCATGTACATGCATATGTACATAAAATAATACTCATACACATCCACGCACATCCACAGACATCCACACACATGCACTAAAAAATGTACACATGGACAGTAGCATGTATGCACATGCTTATTATCAATAAAAATAAGCACACACAACAAACACACATACACATTCACACACACCTATGCTCACACGCACATGCATACACACATATGCACACAAATGCATGGACATGTTCATATGCACCCACACACACAAAACAATAGTATGTGGCCAGCAAATACACAAAACACACATCCACACACACCAACACATAAATTCACACATGATCACATAAACATACATGCAAACACACACTTGCATGTACAAATATGCATGCTCAAACACATAAATACTCCCCCCAAACACACTTGCATGCATACAAACTGGCACACATGTCTGCACTCACACACAAATGCATGCATACACGCATGGACCTACATGCACATACAAGAACACATGAACACATAAGTAAACATACATGCATAATCACATATACACCCACACATGCATAGCCACACACACACACGAACACCCTAAAAAACATGGATATGCACACAAGCTCACCTACTCACAAATATAAGCTTAGACACACACACATATGCTCATGCACACACACTCACACACAAATGTACATACATGTAATTGTGCACACACACAAATGGACACACACATATATGCATACACAATAATGCACACACACACACAAATGCAAACAATTGCAAACAAATGAAAACAAATCACATGCATACATACACACACGTGCATGCATACACACATTCACACATGAACAAGAATATGCACATCAAAATCCATATCCAAAGATGCACACATTCAAATACATAATATACACACACATGCACAAGCACATTCACACACAAGCATGCATGCACAAACCCCCATGTATGCACACACTCATGCATACACATACACATGCATGCTCACATGCACACAAGCACAAATGCTCACACACACACAAGCACAAACACTCACACATATGCACACACACATGTACTCACAAATGCTCACACAGAAAACACTCACATGCACATGCATACACACATGCACACAAATGCATGGACATCTTCATATTCACCCACACATATAAGACAATCGCATGCACCTAGGACATGCACAACACATATGTGCACATGCATCAACAAATAAATACACACATGATCATGCACACACATAGAAACATGCACACAAACATACATGCAAACACACACTTGTATGTACACACATACACACTCAAACACACACATACCCACACACACACAAAAATGCATGCATACATGCATGAACTTACACTCACATACAAGAACACATGAACACATAAGTAAACATACATGTATAATCACACACACACACATATATAGCCACACGCACACACGAACACAAACAAAAACATGCACATAAACACATGCATATGCACACAAGCTCACACACTCACAAACATAAGCATAAACACACACACATACTATCATGCACACACGCACTCACACTCACACACAAATGCACATACATGCAATTGTGAACACACATGCATATACACACACAAGAACACAAACATACACATAAATGCAATAAATGAAAACAACACACACATGCATGCATACACACATTCATTCATGCACAAACGTATGCACATCAAAATCCATAACCAAATGTGCTCACACAAACAAATACATAATGCACAAGCACATCCACACAAAAGCATGCATGCACACACCCCCATGTATACACACACAAGCGTAAACACTCGTACACATGCACACACACACTCACATATGCACACACAAATAGAAAAAAAACAAGCACACAAAATTGCACACATACATGCACACAAATACAAATGCATTTACACATGCATAGGTACTCAAGAATGTACACATGCACACCCACACAAGCACTGACATCCACACACATGTGCGCACTTACACACAAACACATATGCCTACATACATTGATATGCATGCCCACATATGCACAGACATATACAGGAACACATAGGCATAAGGCACACAAACATGCACATGCACACTCTTGGACGAACCCATAGATAAGCACACACACATGAATACTTAGACACATGTGTCCTCAGACACATACACACATGGACGCACACACACAGATAGACTCATGTAAAGGTGCACATACACACACATGTACACACACATACACAAATACATGCACAAGCACACGTAGACACATGCACACATACACATACACTCACTTGCACATACATAGGCACACATATACAAAAATAGATAAATAAACACAAAACATAAATACACACACACATGCACACACATGGACAATCATAAAAACATAGACAAGTAAACATATAAGAATAAATACACAAACTTCCATGCAAGCACACGCAAACATACAAGCACACATGCACATACACACACACACTAATACAAGCACAGACACAAATATGTGTGTAATCAAACACACACCCACAATTAGACCCATGCACGCATATGCACATGCACACAAACACACATGCACATGAACCTACATAGGTATACTTGCATAGACACACATGCACACATTATGAATAACTTACACACGCACTTCCATGCATGCACACACTTATACACATAGTTTTGCTTTCACACACAAACAAATACATAAGCATGCACACATGCACTTGCACATGCACACACACACACATTCACACAGGCACACTAACATGAAAAAATACACACACACACACACACACGTAGATGCACAGGTGCATGCACATGCATGTGGGTACAAATGCAAAAACACCCACATCTGCATGCACACACACATACACACAATTGTGCATGAACGTATCCATGCATCTATACATGCACATAGAAACAAGAACCCAAACACATAATGCACATAAATACACACACATGCACATATGCACACTCATGCACCTAAGCACGTAGATGCTTGCATACACATACACGAGCAAACAAAAAAGATAACCACACTCTAACAAAAATGTGCACACACACATACACACACACATGCACACATGCTCACACACATGCATACAAGCACATGTACATGCATCTACACACAGGCCAATACCAATGCACACATGCCCCCATACACACACAAGCACACCTAAATACACATACATACACAAGCATGCACACTAACATACAATTGTACTGACTCATGCACATACACAAGCACACATAGGCACAATTAGTCACATAAACACACATGTGCATAGACATCCACATAGAGCAACACACATAAGCATGCATGCACACATATGCATAAATACATGCACACACACATGCTTGCACACAAATGTACACACTCACACAAATGCATGCACATGCCTACACATGTACATATACACACAAACCCAGGCACACACACACACCCACTATATATATAGGTACACAAATACACACACACACAAACACATAAAAATAGCTTCACAGACACCCTCAAGCACACGAGCATGCATGCATACATAGATAATCATGCCCACACACACCCACACACATGCATGCACACAAACATGCACACACACCATCACACACATGCATACACACCCATACATACAGATGCACACTCTTATGCATACACAAGCTCAAACACACATACACACACATGCACACACCCAAGCAAATAGACAACTATGAACACACCTTACACACACACAAACATGCACACACTCACACAAAAGCACACACACACACATACACACATGAACAGATACAAAAACCTCACTTACACATGCATAGGTACATACACACATATACACATAAGCATACATAAGCACATACACACATACATGCACACACACATACAAACTAGTGCACATGCAAATGCTCACATGCACATGCACATGCATAAACATACACATAAGCACATTTAGATTCAAAAGCATGCATGCACACACACACACACACATACATGATGAGACACATGCACACATGCCACACCCACACAAACACATAAGTAAGAAAACACACTTGTGTGTGCATGCACTTGCACACAAGCGTGCTCACACACATCCACACACACCCACATATACACACATGCACACGCAACCCCACACACCTATGGGTATAAAAACATGAATACACACACAATCATGTGTATACAGAGGCACATGACAACCACGAACACATGCTAACATAAGCACATGCATAACAAAACCCACATGCACTCACATAGATGCATGGATGCAAACTCACACTTGCACATATAGACACAAAAGAACAAGCATGTGCACATATGCACATACATGCATACATACACACACGTGAGTGCATACACGTACACACATGCTTGTGCACACTACTTCATAGACAGACAAGCACACCTATGCAAATGCATGCACAGAATATCATGCACATAAACACACATATAGAATCATATGCATGTGCACACACATGAACAAATTAATGTCAACTCACACAGATGTAAATGCATGTAGACACATGCACATACATAAGTACACACACATGTGTTCAAATTAGTAAACACACTTAAACATGCACAATCACAAGAGAATGCATACACACAAACAGAGGCACACATATGCACAAACACATAAACTCACACATGCATATGCATGCATACAAATATTCATAATCATACACATGCTTATGCACACCTACACACACACAAAAACACACAAATTTTCCCATGTGCGCATGCACATGCACGTACACACACACATACACTCATGTACATATGCACATGCACATGCACAAAGATACCTAGATACATGCACACTCACTTACACTCATAGACCCACACATGCACACAAACAATCACACACACAATTACACACATGTACAAGCATGTAGACACACACACACATCGACACATAAAAAAAGCAAATATAAAGCTACACTCACACACGCCTGCACAAACATATATGCATCCACACACATGCACATGCATGTAAGAACTCACACAAGTGCACAAATAAATACACATACACACATGTGTGAGTGCAAACAAACACACACATATTGGTGTCCACACACATGCATGCATGCATGCACAAAACATGAACACATGTCCATACACAACCACACATACACATAAAGACATAAGCACAAACAGGTGCTTAAAGGCACACACACACAAAAAAATGATGCATGTACACAAACTAACACATGCACTGGTACAGGCACTTGCGCATGCACATGCATGTATAGAGACATGCATAGGAGTGCACACATACATGCACACATTCATGCACCAACTCACACACGCACACACGTATAGACTTGCATACACACGCTGTTGCACACCTAAGCACATGCATATCCACATGCACTCATATGCAACAAAATGAATAGTCATGCATGCACACACAGACATAGACACTCACACGACACGCACGCCTACATACACATATGTGCATGTACATTCATACACATTTACATGCACATATTTAAACACGTGCACAATTACCCACACACACATGCACATGCATAAACAAACACATGCATGCATAGAGGGCACATGAACAAATATATGGGAACACCCAAACCTAAACACATGTGCACACAACACACATACATAAGCACACACACACACACACTTAGGCAGTCACACATGAAAGCACAAACACACATAGATGCACATACACATACTCGCATTCATGCACACACAGATGCACATACACATACAAATGCTTCCACACATGCACCCACACATACAAGCACACACATAGGCACACACGAACACATGCACATTCACACACATGTAGACACATGCACACACAAGTACAAACATACACCCAAACACAATATCACATACACACACACATGCATGCACACACACACACATGTAGTTACACACATAAACACAAACACACCCACAAGCACACGTCCCTACAATCACACGTACATGAAAACAATCTTATAGACACACAAGTGCAGAAACATATGCCCATAAACATGCAATGCATGCTCTCTTAAGCCCACACACCTACAACTACATGTGCATAGACACACACACATTCATATGTGTGCATACACAAACACACACACACACTCAAGGATGCACACATGCATAGATGCAAAGACACAAACGCATCACATACACATCACATTCACGCACACACATGCATGCACACACACACACACACATATGCACACAGACACAAAAATATGCATGCACTCACCCATACACACAAATGTGCATACACACATACACATATTTACACATGCATACGAACAAATACACATTTGCAAACACACAAATGCATATGCACACACGTGCTTACACGCACGCTCACATGCACATGCACACAAACACACATACACACACGTGTGCACAAGCACATACACACATAGACACATGTGCACACATGCACGTATACACACATACAAGCAAATACACATGCATAAATACATACACACACACACATGCACACACATATGTAGATACATGTACACAAACATAAACATGCACTTATGCACATATTCAAATGTATATACATACTCCACACATATGCTTACACATGTACACACACACATGCACATGCACACAGACATATACATGCACATGCACATATAGAAACAAAAACAAACACACGTGTACATGTACACACACAAACATTCACACATGCAAAATAATGCATGGGCACAAACATACACACACACACATCCAAACACATTGTCATACAATTTGCACACACATACAAACTCACACACATGCACAAATGGTCACACATGCAAACACATGCAAGCACACAAATGCACACACATGCACATATGCATACATGCACTCACACATGCAAGGATGCATGCCCACACATTCACACACATAACCACACTTAGATGTGCTCTCACATGAATGCCTATGCACAAACACATGCACACTGGCATCCATACACAAACATACACATACACATGCAGACAAACACACATGCATAAAGACACGAGCACCCACACACACAGACATTCGTACACACACATACACACAAATATGCAAAAACATAGGCACACACGTAAGCACTCGTACACACACATGCATGAGTAGGCATAGGAACACCCACACACATATGCTTGTGCATGCCCACACCAATGCACCCATGCATATATGCATACACACCTACAAACAAACGTACACATGCACACACATACTCATGCCCATGCATATATGCAAACATGTACACACGCACATAAGCACACGTGTACATACACATGCACACATAAAAAATGAATGGAAATTCAAAAGAAATGAACATTTCCTTATGCACCCTTATGCAAACACAAGCATACATATACATGTAGATACCCACACACACACTTGCACACATGCACATACACATATAAACATTCACACAGACACATACGAACACTCGCCCACCAATGCACAAACACTCACACCCACACAAACTCGTACATGCACACACAAGAACACATGCATGGACACACACTGACACAACCCCACATGCAGACACACACAAGAATAACTAAACACATGCACCCACATACACACACAAAAATAACTACACACATACATACACTAATGTACTCAAGAAGGCATATGCAAACAAAAATACAAATATCCATGCACAAACTCAAACATTAACACATATGTGCATGTACACACATGCACATGTATACAAATGCATTGACACACGCATTCCATCATACACACACACATTTGTATGAACACAACACTAGCACACACATGCATGCACATTCTTATATGTATATATCCACATACACATATATTCACTCATGCATGCACACACACACACACAAATACATGCAAACACATGCACACTCGTATGTATAAACATTCACACACATGCACACACACACACACATTTGCACATGCTCATGGACGTGCACACACACATGCACACTTACATGCATATAATCACACATGAAGACATACAGATGCACATACATTTGCACATACACATGTACACACACACTCATACTCATGGATACACATAATCACACTTGCACATGGACATGCACATATACAAGCACACAGACACACTCATATGTGCACACACATACACAAATACTATCACATACATGCACTCATGTACACACATGCTCACATGTATGCACCTTGCACACACATGTGCACACACATGCAAAAGCATGCATACACACAAATGCATGGATGCATGAACACACATATAAAGAAACATGTTGCCATGTAAAGCCATGTGCATGTGTATACACCCACATGCAGATGCACATACCCAACGTGCATGCATGCAAACAAGCACAAACACGCACCTGCATACACAAAAACACAAACACACTCATGCACTCACTTACACACACATGTGCATATGTCCACACACACTTATATGCACATACACATCTATGCATGCATTCACATGCACACAAACATACCAAGACAGACACCCCCATGCATACATGCAAAACACACGCACATGCATGTGCACACACGCTTAAGCCCACACACGTTTGAACACACTCACAAACAAACACAAGCTTGCACACACGATCAACTTGTACCACACACATGGGCACATACATACATATGCACACCCATAAATGCGTACATGCACACAAACAAGTTGACACATGTACACGCACTTAAACATAGACATGTATTAACACACACATGTGCTCGTTTGCACACACACACTCATATGCTCAAGCTCACCTACACACACACACCAATAAACACATTGCCATACACATATGCACACATAAATACACACACACATTTGCACACAAACAAAAAAGCATAGACACATGCACATTCACAAACATGCATGCAGGAGCATATAAACACACATACATAGATTAGGCATGCATACATAAATGCACACATATGCACATAGCACACACATGCACCCATACACACATGCAAGCATATACACAAGCACACTTTTGCACTCACACACAAAAACACACGCACACACACCCAAATATATATGCACAAACACATGCACACACAAACACAAAGAGATGCACATGCACACACACACACATGGACAAGTACACACAGACATGCAAACACACATACACACACATGCATACAAGCACAAAAACACACGCACAGAACACGTGCATGCACATGCACTTGTAAACATAGACTCGTGCACAAATGCAAACATGTGCACAAACATACAATGCACACACACATGCATGTAAGAATGTAGATGCACACATGTCACATACACACATGAACACACGCACATGCCCATAGGCACAAACACCAAACATGAACGTATTCACACATGCACATGCACACACAAATATACACATACACATGCACACATACACATGTACACACACTTATACATGTATATTTGTGCATTAAAACACACACATAGACACATGCACACACACAAGTACACACATGTACACAGAGTCGTACGCACACCCAAATAAACACAAATGAACTCACACATATGAATGCACACACTCACACACATTCCCATGCACACTCATTCATACACACTTAAACACATTCCCATGCACTCTCATTCATAGACACCCACACACACTCCCAAGCACATAAACATGTACAAACAAGCATACACACAAGCACACATAAACACATTCCAACATGCACACACAGACACACAACAACACACATGCTCACAAACTAATATACACATGCATGCATAAACACACACACACACATGTGCACATACACACAGGCACACAAATAGATGCACACACACACTAATATGCACATAAAATCACATACACACACACACCCACATACATACTAAATTTGTATGTGCACACAAAAACATGCAAACACATACACACCCACATGCACATGGACTAACACACACACATGCATGTACACATACACTCACACATGTACATATGCACACAGCCACACATGTAGACAAATATGCTCAATAACACACATGCACACACTCAAACAAACACAAGCATGCATGTGCACATGCACACACACACACACAAGTATGCATGCATACACACACATAGGAAGTCCCTCACCCTACACACTGAAACACACTTGCACAAACATGCACATGAGAACACATAAGCTGCACATGTACACACATGCACATATTCATATGCTCTTACATATGCACATGCATGCAAACACATAATATAAAGGTACAGAAATGCATGTGCAAAATAGCATACAAACACAAATATAAAAATAAATAAGCAAAAGCATGCATGTGCAAAAATAGACAGAAACACACATGAACACATGCACACACACATAGGCTCAGTCATACATATGCACAAGTAACCTATACACACTTACACACAAAAACACACAGACACTCACACACACATGCACATGCACTAGTGCATAAACACAACCATATCCACAAATTCATCCACTTACATGGGCACACATGTTCACATGCACACATGCACATACACACATGCACACATGCACATTCACACACACATAGACATGTACACACATGTTTGCATGCCCACAAGCACACACACATGCACCAACACACAAAAGCACATATACATAAAAATATACACACACAAGCACACCAACAGACATCTACACACATATACTTAAAAATACACACACACACATATGGACACACACACACATAAACATGTATGCATATACACATTTATACACCTATGTGCACCCATGAACACACATGCACACACTCAACTGTACTCACACTTGCATAGATAGACACATAGACAAGCACATACATATATACATAGAGGTACACACACATTTGCACCCACATTTGCACTCACAAATGCATACACAAACATGCATTCATAATCAAATAAGTGTACTCTTCTACACGCACACACACTCGTGCACACTCAGATGTACACAAACACATACACATGCACAAGCACATGTACACACATACACACATACAAATATGCACACACAACAGCATGCACACACAAGAGCATGCACGTGCACACATATGTATGCACATACAAACAAATGCATAAGCATGTAAATGCACACACACATGCATGCACAGTCATTTACACATCTACATATGGTCATAAATACAAACACATGCACACACACATACACATGTTAAAGCACACACACATGCACCTACATACTCACACAAGTAGATGTTCACACACACACATATAGGTTCAAACATATACAAAAATGTGCAAACATGCACACACACACATAGACACACATGTGCACGTACCCATGCATAATCACACAAACCCAAAAAACATGCATACACACATGCTCCAATACACACATGAATACACACACTGACACACACACACACATAATCACATGCATGTGCAAACCCACACAAATACCCACACACACATACTCACACACACATACATATGCTCACAATGCACCCCCCCACACACACACATGGACATGTATATATTTATGCACATATGCACACACAAACATGCACAAGTACAGACATGCAAACACATACTACACACACACATGTATGCACTAAAAAATACACAAATGCGCACACATGTACACAGACACATAGGCATATGTGGGCACATAAATCTACACATACAAATGCAATCATGCATACACACACCCACACCCATGCATGCATAAACATGTGCATATGCACATGCATACACATGCACAAACACATGCAGAAAAACATGCACAAGAGAATGCACAAATGAGTACACTCTTGCAACAACACACATACACACACATGAACCCAAGCAATACACCAACACAAAGGATACACATGAACAAACAATGTGCACAAACTCACACTAACATGCACACACAATCGCATAATCAAGCACAAGCAAACACAAAGGCATACACACATGCACATGCACAAGCATGCACAAATGCATACACAAGCACACTCATGCACAAACGTACATACACAAACATGCACAGATGCACAAACATGCACATGCACACAAACACACACTTGCATAAAGAAGTAGACAAGTGCATGCACATATAGATATGCACACGAACACGCACACATAGACACAATGTACATATGCACACACACAAAAACACACGTAGATAGATGCACGCACACACATGCACACATAAACACACATACAAAACACACACACATAAGCATTATGCACATGTGCACACACAAAAATAAATATTCACACATATAGCACTCACACACATGCACATACACACATACACACATACACACTCCCCACACACCCATGTTCACTTTTTCACACACATTGGATCACACAAATGCATAAACTCCCACATGCATTCCTAAGCATGTAGACACACAGGCATGCATGCACAAACATAACACACACACACACACACAATCACATATGCACACACACACATACACATACACAACAAAATTCGACATGCAAGTACATAAGCAGACGGATGCAAGTGCACACACAAACACACAATAATGCACCTGAAGATCCACTCAAACATGTATGTTGACACATATTCAAACATGTACAAACATACACATGCACATAAACACAAGCACACAAGCATATACACGAACACATACACATGCATGTACAAGTGCATGCACACACACATGGAAACTCACATTAACACACACACACACACATGCACATGAAAACTCATGCACACACAAACATTTGCACACACGCACACACACACACATGCACACACACACACACCCACACCCATACACTCAAACATTAGCATACACACATACACAAAACATGAATATGCACACACACTTGCATTGCAAACACATATACGGATGCACACTCATGTGTGTACATAAACACACACATACATGTGCATATGCACCTACACACACAGGGAGAAACACATACGCACATGCACATGTATACAGAAACACACACACACATGCATACAAATATTTACAAACACATAAATTCCCATACACACAAGCTGACATACACATATGAAGACGTACACAAATGTGTGCACCCACAAACACACTCACATGTCTGTGCATGTACACATACATTCACACACCCACACATGTATGCACACACATATGTAAACACACCCATTTGAACACACAGACACATGCACATGCCAAAACACACAAATATATGCACATGCATACATACACACATGCATACATACACACATACATGCAAGCACATTTGCATGTACACACACATATTAGCACATGCACACACCCACACCCACACTCCCACATGCACATGCATAATTAATCACACACAAAAAGATGCACATGAACACAGGCATATAAATTCACACACATGCACATGCACTCGCATACACATATACACATACATGTGCACAGCCATACAAACACATAATCCACACATGCATTCAAGCACACACATATGAACTCACATGAACAAACATAAAAGTGTGCTCTCTCACATACATGCACAAAGACACACACCCACACACATCAGATCACACAAACAAATGTATGCACACCCACACACATACACTCACATGCATGCACACTCATAGGAACTCACATATGCACATGCTCACACACATGCACACACTCCAACAAATGCATGCATAGACACATGCACACACACAAGAATATGTACTCACACATATGCACATACATGCGACACAAAAATATATGCATATGCAAAATCACACATAGAATGCACACCCACGAAGCACATGCACACACACAAGCATGCATGCGTGCACAAAAGCACACACCCATACAAGAACACACATTCTTACACACACACACACTTGCATGCACAAGCATGGACATACAAACACAAATACCTATGTACACTCATTTGCATACATGCTCAAATGCATGCACATATAAGCACTCATGAACACAAAAGTAAAGGCACATGAACAATCATACACACTAAAACACATGTACACCCAAATGCACACACAAACACCACACACCCACAAGCATATAAACACACGAACATCCATAAAAACACATACACATGAACATATGCACATACGCACACATGCACTCAATCTCACAAAGAAATGTATATACATGGAAATGCATACATATTCAAATAGGCACACATACATGCACACACACATGCATGTATGCTCACACATATATACATGCAAAAACATTGGTACACACACCCATGCATATGTAATGCACACAAGCACAAGCACTTGCACAAATAAGTATGCATGCACACATGGACTCACCCACATGCATATACACATATATGCACATATGCATACACTTATTTATGGACACACACATAGATGCACACACACATACACATGCATAAGCTTCCAAAATGCACATGCATATATAAACACACCCATGGACACAAGCACCATGCACATGAACATAAAACAACATGCATGAGCACACCTGCATACATGAATGGACAAATAAATACATGTCCATGCATGTAAAATATAGAAACATATGCACACACACATAAACAAAATCACATTCACAAACATAGGCATATGTACACACACACACACATACACATACACATGCGTGCATGCACACTCACACACACACATATATATATAAGAATAACACATGCATGCACACAAGAACACATGCATATATGCACATACAAACATAAATGTATGTACACACACACACACATTGACACATGTGTGCATGCACACACATACAAACACATGCCCACACATGCACACACATAGACATGTACACACATGCACACACAAATGTACAAACTCTTGCACATGTGCACCCACACATATATGCACACACATACACTCACCCACAAACATGTTTACATCCACACACATGCACAAAAGCATGCACACAAATGTATAAGTACACACACATCCACATATGTACATGCACATGTATACACTACACTCACACACCCACACACATGCACATTAACCCTCATATGCATATATGCATAAATGTATGCACAAGCAAACACACACATGGCCACAAGCATGCATGCACATATGCATAACCAGTAGAAATATACACATACAAACAAACACATACATACACACATCTATGCTCGAATGCACATGCATGCACACATATGCAAAGACATTTCACACACATGCACAACAATCACATGCACCAAGCATAGACACATTACACAAATGTGAACAAACGAAGAGACAAATGAACACATGGTCACACACATTTAGGAACATGCACACACACACACTTGTCTATACACACATGCATGCTCAAACACGCACATACCCACTAACACACATGCTTGCATACATGCACACATGAACGTATCCACATGCACATTCATGAACACATGAACATAGAGATCCACACATGTATAATAATAAACACACACATACAACATACATACAAACATGCACACAAACATGCAAATAAAGACATGCACATGCATAGAAGAACAAACACATAAATGTATGTACAAACACACACACAAATGCTCATACACACATGCAATCACACAAAAACTTACACATATGCACATGCAAAAGAACAAACATGCAAATGCACACACACATACATAGGCACATGCACACACAAGCATGCAAGCACACACACATGCATACACATCGACACACGCATGCTCACACACATACATAACCAAAAACACTCGCACACACACATACTCACACTTGCACTATCACATAGTCTTACATGTCAGCACATGCACACACATGCACATGCATGCACATAAACACATGGCATACATGCATTTACATATGCACATAAAAACAATAAATGAAAGGCACATAAATAAGCATATACACATGCATGCACATGCACACAAACACACATGTATATGCGTATATACTAAAACATGCACACACATGCGTGTACTGATGCACAACCACATATGCCTACATATATTGATACATATGCCCACACATGCACACACATAGACACATTTACACATGGGCACATGCACAAAAACACAAACATGCACAAGCTTACAAAGACATGCAAACACATTCACACATGACATGTACACACACACACACACATGCACAAACACTTACACATGCATAGACATATGCAAACCAACACATGCAAACATGCACATACACTCACCCACAAACACATGCACAAAAATATACACACACATGCATGCATACACAAGCACGAATGCACAGATTCTGGAAACAAAGACATATAGACACAAACATACAAGTCCATATACACACATGTATGAGTACACGCACACAAACCCATACACACCCAAACAAATGAAAACACAAACACATATGCAGTCTAAACACACACACACACACCCAAAGACATGTGTATGCACACACACACATGCACCTACACACATAAACAAACCCACACACATATGAACACGAACACACATACACAAGCATACACACACCCACAAATGCATGTACATGCATGTGCATGTACAACCACATATACACACGTGCACATAAATGCACATACAAGCACCCACACACAAACACACATGCAAATGTTCTCTCTCACACATAAACAAGAACATGCACATGCCCAATTACTCACAAACACACATAAGTACTTATGCACACATACAAAAATACATGACCATATACACACCTATGCATGCACACGCATGCACATCAAGCACCACATAGATGCAGACACACATGCACAACTATGCACACACACATACATAGGCACACAGGCATATGCATAGCACATTAACATGCACACACACACACATTGATGCACATTCACGTGAAGGCAAGCAAACATGCATGCATGCATGCACACACCCACACACTCTCCCTCTCATGCACACAAACACATAAACTCATGCACACAAATTGCATACACATACACATTTGCATGCACATGTACACACACCAAGAAAAGAAAAAAAACACACACACACAACCATATGCATAAGTATAACCTACATACATATGTAGATGCACGCACAAACACATGCACTTGTCCATGCATTAACACTCACACAAAAACACTTAAACATACACACGCATGAATGCATGCTTAAAAACATGCACATATGGACACAAGAGTGAACACACATGTGTACATTCAGACACATATGCATGCACACACCTAAGCTTGCATGTACATGCATAGAAAGATATGCACGAATACTCAAGGACATGCTCACCACCCACACCCACACGTAGACATGTCCATCTCATGCACTAGCACAGCAAAAAAAAACACACATCCACAAACACAAACACAAATATGCACACATGGTCACACTCATGTGGCAACATGCACCCAAACATATATGCACACACACACTTGTCACACGTGCCTACATGCATGCATGCATGAAGACATGCCTACAAACATTCTCAAATGCATACACACATTTATGCAACAACTCAAACTCAAGAGCACATGAACATAGAACTACATAGACATGTATACCCATGCACATACATGCACTCCCATACCCACACACATGAACGCTTACACACACATGCACATGCACATGCACACACACTCGCACAAATGTGGATACATGCAAATATACACACATGCAAACAAACACACACACACAATCATAAATGCACATAAATACAAACAAACACACACTTGCATACAAATGCATGTACATGTGCAAACATGCATACTCATTGATGCACACACATGCACACACATATATACATGAAAACACATGAACACACACATATGCACATATGTACTGCATGCACATGCACAAGCACATGCAAGCACAAGCACACAACTTATGCACACACCTACATGTATTCACACGCATATGGACACACGCACATGCTTTACACATACTCACACACATGCATAATCACACATGCATTACTGCATAGACACACATTCTGGCATATGCACATGCATGCATACGTACACATGCACTCACATATGCACACATAAACAAAAATACATAAGCACACAAGAAAACACACACATGCACACACATTCATACAAATGCACATGCATATGCATAGGAACTCAAACACACACATGCAAACACACACACCAACACATGCACTAATGCACAAACATATGCCAACAAACATTCATACACTTGCTGACACATGCACATACATACACATGTGCAAATGCATATATACATATGCACAAAGCACACAAACATGCACATACACACACACACACATATATGCATGAATCCATAGACAAGCACACACATGCATACATCTACAAACACACAAAAACACATGCATGCATGCACACACACACACATGCACACACAAGCGTATACACACATACATGCATGTACACCACACAAACCTATATAGACATGCACAGATACAAACACACATGCATGTACACACAAATGCATGCCCAAAAATACACACATATATGGCAATCACATGCACCTAGCATAGACAAAACACACACATGTGCACATAAAAATAGACAAATGCACACTTAGTCACAAACACACGTGTGAGAACATGCGCACAAATATATATGCATACACACACTTGCATGCTCAAACATGCGCATACAGACACACATGCTTGCATGCATGCACACATGCACAAATTCATGAACACATGAACACGGAAGTACACCAGATGTACAACCACATGCCCACATATACACACGCACAAACACCAACATGCACATAAACACACGAACCTACATACAAGCACACACAAACATAGTACCTACAAAGACTCATGCTCAGGCACACATGCAAAGACACACGTACAGCACACAAACGTAAACACATGCAAATGGACACACATGTACATGCACCACACAAGTACACATACACACACACACTAATGCCACCAATGTAAACAAACACATACACACACATATGCACTTGCAGACACACATATGCACTCACACACACACATATGCAAGCAAGTCCATAGGCGCACATACACACACACATACATGAGCACATGCACATGAAAGAATGCAAGCACTAACATGTATGCACTCACACATATACACACACATGTGTGCACATGCACACACGCATGTGCACACAAGCACACGAGCACAAAAACATGCACAAATGCATATATATTACTACATAATGATGCATTCCTGCACATGAACATGTACACACATGTGCACACGTACTTGCATATGCCCACACAAATGAAAAAACAAAGCCACACAAATAAGCACACACACATAAGCACACACACCAACACAGATCCACATGCATATGCATAGGTACTCTGACATGCAAGCACCTGCATACACGATGCACAAACACATATGCCCACATATATTGATACATATGCCTACACATGAGCACACACACACACATTCCCACTTGTGCACATGCAAACACATGCACAAAAATGCACAAGCAAACAACCATATGCAAAAAATTCACACATGTATAATTGCACAACACACATGCACACACACACATGCATAAACACTGGCACATGCACACACACATGCACGCTCACACATGTATGCATACACATACACTCACCCACAAATGCATGCACAAGCACACACATATACAAAAACATGTGCACACACGCACACACATGCATGCATACACAAAAAAAGAAACATACAAGCCCATATACACTCATTTGTGCGTATACACACGCACAAACCCACACACACCCATGCACCCATACACACATTTGTGTATGTTTAAAAAAACACAATCATGCACACATGTGAGTGCACACATGCATGTATACACCTACACACATGAACAAACCCACACACACACTTGCACACAAACACAAGTTACACACCCACATAGATGCATGTATATGCATGAGCATGCACAACTAGACATACACACGTGCACACAAATGCACCCAAACACAAACACACATGCATATGCTCTATCACACACACATAAGAACATGCACATCCACACTCATACACAAACACTTATGCACACATGCAAACACACATATGCATACACACACTTATACATGCACACACATGCACACACAAACACCCACACAAATGAACACATGCACAGCCATACACACACAAAAAGCTTCACAAACATTGGCACACACACACAACATAGTCACATGCACACACTTAAAAGGGCACACATGTAAACACATATAGACACAGATGCACACACATCTACATGAATGCATGCACACACAAATGCATGCATGCTCATCTAACCACACACATCTATACACACACACACTCACTCACTCACAAACATACACTTGCATATAGATGCATACACATACACACTTACTTTCACATGTACAAACACCAAGAAAACTAAAAGACAATACACAAAACCACATGCATAGGTACACACCCACACACATATGTAGATGCACCTACAAACACATACACATGTAGACACACTAACACTCACACATGCCCACAAATTCTTAAACATACACATGCATGAATGCACACTCAAACACACATAGATGGACACATGGGTGCATGCACACATGCACAACCATCACAAATAGGTACACATACATACATATGGATACACACACCTATGCTCAAATGTACATGCATACACAGATATGCACACACACACACCCAAACACAGACATGACCATCTCATGTACCCAACATAAGAAAAAACACACAAATGTGCACACATGGTCACACACATGTGGGAATATGCACCCAAACATACATTTACACACACATTTGCATGTATATGCATGCATACTCAAACACACACATACCTACACACACACATGCTTATATGCATGCACACATGCACACACATTGGCACACATACTCAAATGCATGCATGCACTTGTGCACACACTCATGAACATATGGACACATAAGTACACGGAAATGTACAACCACACACACATGCATGCACACCCCCCCACACACACACACACACACATGAACACCCAACACACATGCATATAAACATACACACATACATACAAGCATACAGACACACACACACACAAACATATGGAGAAACACACACACACATGCAACAGCACACATACGCACACAGCCACACACAAACATACATACATGAAAATGTACATGCATACAAATAGACACACGCATACATGCACACACACACAAATGCACACACACAAAATGCACACAAATGAACACAAATGCAAACAAACACACACACTCACAAATGTATGCACAAGTGCAAACATGCAAACACATGGTTGCACACATAAATCCATGCATGCACACACATATACACATGCAAACACATAGACACACATATGCACATAAGTAATGAAAACACATGCACATAGATATACAAAAAGAAGCACATTTACACACACATCAACATGTATGAACACACACATGAATACACAGTCACCTGCTCATACACACAGACTGACACATGCACTACTACGTCGATACACCTGCTCACAAATGCACACACACATCCACTTGTATATACATGCATAAATGAAAAAAAATTGGCACACAAGGAAGCACACACACATGCATGCACACACACACACAAAAGCACATGCATATGCATAAGAACTAAAACACTACACACGTACACCCACACATGCACTCACAAAAAGAAACATAGGTACACTCATGCACAAACACATATGCCTACATACATTTATACACATGCCTACATGTACACACACTTACATACACACAGATGCACATATATGCATGAATACTTATGAAAAAAACACACAAATACACACACACATGCATGAATCCATATATAGGTACATGCATGCACACATAAATAAACACAAAAACACTTATACATGTATACACACACACACATAGATGAAATGAGTGCATGCACACATACAGGCATGTACTCAAACACAAACTCATGTAGATGTGCACAAACACACACACACACACACATTCACAGACCCAAATACATGCACAAACATGTGCACACACACACAAACAAACACATATATGCACTTAAACTAAAGCAAATGCACTCATGTACACTTGCATAGTCACAAACACAAAGACATGAAAACACACAGGCACACACACAAACCCAAAGAAGCACACATAGACACATACATGCACACATACACACGTGCACATATACACATGCATACACATGTAAGAGCATGCAAACAAATATACTTTCATACACACACACACACTTGCATGTACATGCATGGACACACAAACATAGATACCTATGTACACTCATTTGCATACATGCTCAAATGCATGCACATACAAGCACTCATGAACACAAAAGTAAAGGCACATGAACAATCATATAGACTAAAACACATGTACACCCAAATGCACACACGAACACCACACCACCCACAAGCATATAAACACACGAACATCCATTAAAGCACATACACATGAACATATGCACATACGCACACATGCACTCAATCTCACAAAGAAATTTATGTACATGCAAATGCATACATATTCAAAGAGGCACACATACATGCACACACAAGTATGCACACACACATGCATGTATGCTCACACATATATACATTCAAACACATTGGTACATGCACTCATGCATATGTAATGCACACAAGCACAAGCACTTGCACAAATAAGTATGCATGCACACATGGACACACCCACATGCACATACACATATATGCACACATGCATTCTCATACACATACTCACACATGCACTACCATGTAATGACACTTGCTCACACATGCACAAAGATGCATAGGCATGCACATGCATACGCACACTTGCATATGTACAGAAACAAAAAAGCATAGGCACATAAACAAGAACATACACATGCTTGCACATGCACACAAACATTCATGCGCTTGCATAGGTACTCAAACATGCACATACAAGCACACCTACACATGGACTCATATGTACACACACATGCACTCACGTACGAACACATGTGCCCACATACATTCATAGACATGCCTATACTCACGCACACACAAACAAAGTTGCACACATAAGCACAAATTACACAAACTTGCACACACACACACACACATGTGTATGAACCCAGACACAAGCACCGCATGCACACATGCACAAACAAAAAAACACACATGCATGCACACACACACACACATATACAGACATGTGTGCATCAATATATACAGAAATACACACGCACACAAACACGTCTAGACGAGCATGTACACATATACACTAACATGCACACAATCACAAAAACACAAAAAAAGGACATAAATGTGTCCAAACATAAATGCACATACAAACACTCACAGTCTCAAATGTATGCACAAGCAAGAACACATGCACCTACAAACACATCCATACAAACACACACACATACATGCACACATATGCATAAACACACACACAAACATGTGTGCACCCACACACACACACAAACACATTTAGACACATGCACACATGCAAACACATTTAAACACATGCACACATACCAACAATCACATGCATGTACATGCACATAAATACACATGCACATGCATCCACACAAATACACATACATGCACACACACAATCATGAACACACATATGCACATGCACATACATGCATACACGTATACACATGTACACACATGCACACACACATTCCTATACAAATATACACATACACAAGCATGCATACACACAAACACAATGCATGCGTATGCACACTAATAAAAAAATGCACACACACCTATGAGCATACACATGCATGCAGATGGAAATGCATAAACATAAACACACATGCATACACACACACATACGCAAACTTGTGCATGAACACACTCATGCACAAACACACGCACACATACACATACACCCACACACAGTACACACAAACACACACACACATGGACACACACAAACATGCACACAAGCATGCAAGCACATACACAAACACACATAAACGTGGACATGTACACATATCAAAGACATTCGTGCCACTTGACATACACACACATGAAAAAGCACACACAAACGTACATACACAGGCACATAGATACTCTTATGTAAGAGCACTAGTAGACACATGCACATATATAATTATAGAAACACATGCATGCACACACGCACACACATGCACAAGCTTATACAAATGCACAAATTCCCAAACACATATGCCAATACATAGGTGCATGTGCACACACATGCATAAACGCAAAGACTCACAAACAACACATACACACGAACAAAAGCTAGCATAGATGGACACATCCACACATGCACACACATGCATACAAACACAAGTGCACACCAACATAGACATGCACACACACACATGTAGACATTACACATATGCATGCACACACATATAAATATAGATGTACACACTCACTCACAAAGATGTGTACACACATATGCAAATGCACACTCATGCATACACAAACACACACATGCACATGCATACACACACATGCAAACATAGACACACAGATGTGCTCATGTTTACACATACACAAATGCACAAACACACACACACACACATGTGTGTGTGTGTATGCAAAAAACATACACAATGCACATGTACACACACAAGCTCACTCGCACACATAGACACATACACACATGCACATACATGCATAGACACACATGCCCACACAATTTAACACACACATACAAGCACAGACATGCAAGCTCACACACTCCTTCACACTTCCACACACACTCACACACATGCACATAGACATAAACATGCAATACACATAAACACACAAGAACACAAAAACACTCATGCCCTACACACAGACATGCATTTACACTCACTCACACACACACACACAACTACACACGTAAATAAACACATCTACAAATATCCACTTACACACATACAAATATGTGTGCACATGCTCAAAGGCACAAAAACATAAAGATGCATGCACACAAAGCCTCAAACTCATGCATGTGATCTCACACCGACACGTGTACTAATAATGAGATGCATACACATATGCACACATGCATGAATGCATATGCACACTCATAAACAGACACATGCACACACAATACACACATATACATACCTATATACACACACTTATACTTCTATTGACATTTGCACACAAAAGCACACATAGATGCATATAGGCCCACATGCTCATAGACACACACATAGATCAACACACACACATGCAAAAGACATGCACACACATGCACATATGCTTGCACTCAAATGTACACATGCATGCACACACATGCACACACTTGCAAACGTATGCACATGCACACAGATGTATGCAAACACACAAAGCTAAGCACACACACCCTCATACATTCACACACATATATGTACATAAACATGCACACAAACATACACAAATAGGAAACTCATGCCCATAAGCACACAAGTGTGTGCATAAGCATGCAAATAGGCACACCGACAACCATGTGTACACATGCACGCACACATGCAGGCACACAAACATATATGAGTGCAAATTAGTTGACACACAAAAGCAAACACACACAAACACGACACATACACACACCCAGATGCCCACATAGGAAAATGCAGACAAACACATGCACATATGCATACAAATATGCTTAATTATATATGCATATGCACACCTACACACTTGCATGAACACATATACATACATACACACAGCTGCCCATGTGTGCACACACACACACATAGACTCATGCACATACACACACATGTATACTCACACATAGAAACCCACACACATGCACACTCACTGACACACAAACTCTAATACCCACATTTGTATGCAAACACACAGACACAAACCCACACACACATGCATACATGCATATTCTTGTAGACACACACACACATACAAACATGCAATCATAAGGCCACACTAACGCACATACACAAATGCAAATGTATACATGCACATGCATATGGATGCAAGCACTCACACAAGCATACACACAAATACACATATGGACGTGCATGCATGAACACACACACACACACACACTTGTTTGCATGCCTACACACATACATGCACACTTGTGCATACATAGCTAGACACACACATAAACACATGTACACACATATATATGCACAAACAAATACACACAAGCTCATAAGAACACACACAAACACATAAAGAATCATGAACACACACGACACATGAATTAGCACACGAGCACACCCACACCCATATACATGCACAGAGATAGGTATACAAGTGCACACACATAGACACACATGCATACACCCACTCACACACACAAACACATATATAAACATGCATGTGCATGCACACACGTGCACACACTCAGAAACACGCACATGCATACACATGTATGCTTAAAAATTAGCACACACACACGAACACACTCGCATACACATGCACTTGCACATAGTTGTACATGCACATCCATGTGCACTCACGTGCTCTAAAATGCATAGTCATGCATGTACACCACATTCTCTCTCTCTCTCTCACACACACATGAACACTCACATGCATTGTCACATGAACACATGAACATCTTTGCACACATGCTCACATGCACATGCATACATGTACATACATGCACACTTACCCATGCACACATACACCTACATGCACAAACACATGCTCATTCACATGTGGACACCTACACACACAGACAAGAACACCTAGGCCTACACATATGCATACATGAACACAAACACATATGCATAGATAGTTTGCATACACACACATACACACCTCCACACATGCTCACACATAGACCACACAAACAAATAGAAGTGTACATCCACCGAAACATACCTACATGTACACACACATGCACATGGATAAATGCATACTCACACACACACATACACACACATGTAAAGACACATGTGTACATGCACACATACACAAACTCACATAAGCATATAAGCACACACACACACACACATGTATGTGCACCAACACACACACATGCTCACACACCTATACGCATAGATGCACATGCACACACATTTACAAACACGCATGCAAAAACACTAAGTACAGACACATGCACACAAAAAAACATGCATGCCTTCATACACTCGCATGCACACACATGTATAGACATTCACGCAGGCTCACACTCACACATATGCACATACATGCACACACAAGCACACATAAGCACACACATGCATAAACTCACAATCACACACAAACGTGATCTTGCACAAATTCACACGTGAACATACACACATACATGCATGCATATCCACCCACACACGGATGCATACACACATGTGCATGCAAAAAACATGGACATGCATACACATACAAGCTCATCCACACAAACTTGCAGTTTGCATGCATGCACATGCACCCACACATAACACACACATGCACCCACATGTGCACACACACAAACATAAACAAGCACACACTAAACTGTGCTTACATAGAAAAACATACACTTACATACACATACAAAGCTACACATGTGCACATTCACACACAAGTGCACACACACACATGCTTGCATATAGACATAGCAAGCACACCCCCCCAACACACAGACACAAACACAAAAAGATAAATACATTAGTACACACACATGCATGTACTCCCACATAAACCCACACGTGCACCTACATGCAAAGAGAGATGCATGGATGCATACACACAAGCACACACATACATTTACACATGTGCACGTAAACACACACATAAACATGTACATGCACATGCACACACATACATACACACATATTGATGGATGCACATACACTGATAAACTCACATGAGTTTATGTACACACATATTCATATGCACTCAAATAGCCACATAAATGTGCACTTGTGAAAATGAACATACACACGTGCACCCACACACTAGCACACACATACACATGAGCACAAGCCAAAAAAACATGCACACACATGCATGCACCCACAAACACATGCATGCACACACGTGCACACACACACACACACATACTTACCCATGCAAAGGCAAACATGTACACTCATATGCAAACATGCACCCAACCACATACACATACTCACACACATGCATACACATGCAAAAATACACATGCACAAAACGTTCACACACATGCTAGCACACACACATGCACATAGCCACACACACACAAGCACAGAAATGCAAACATACATGGACAAGAACTTGCACATTCATAGTTATAGGCATACAAGCACACACATTGACACAGATATGGACACACATGCACATGCAAGGATGCACACACATACACTTGCAGACAAACACATACACATGCAAATACAAGCACATACACATGTGTGGACATACACACACATATATTCATATACATGCATACATGCACACGTACACACACACATGTAGACATGCTCACACACACAGATGCACAAATGCATGTCCACAAGCACACACTAATACATGCATATGCACACTTATCCACAACTAGTTATGCACACACACACACACATGCACATGTAGTTACGCATGTCAGCACATATGCACTCATGAGCACACCCACATGCCATGTATGCACACACATGCATTCACACATGTGCACATGCATGCACACACATGCACACATACAAATACATGCACATGAATGCACCCATGCACACACACTTAGACAAACACATCTACTCACACACATATGCATGCATGCACATAAACACACAAATGTACACAAACACGTGCACACAAACATGTACATACACATGCACTCATAGCGAGACACACACACATACATGTACAAATGAACACACATACACACAAACATGTATACATACACAAACATGCACACATATGTGCACTCTTACACACACACACACACTTGTATGCACACAACATCAAACACAGTCCCATACACTCATGCACACACATATGCACAAGCACACACACACACACAAACCCACAAACCAAAACACATATATGCAAGCCCGTGTATGCAAATGAATGTGGACTATCACACATATATGAGCACAAACATGCACCCACCGACCAACACATACACACACAAAAATACACATGCTCAAAGACTCACAGACACAAGAACATGCAAACATGCAAACACACATAAGCATACACATATGCACATGTGCACTCGTGCATGCAAACATAGGCACACGAACACACAAACCACATGTAGGCACCCTTGCAAACACACACATGCACAACACCCACACATGCATAAACACACATCCATGCTCGCATACAGACACACATAAGCACACATATACACACAAGAAACAACTCATATGCTTAAACATGCACACACACATACATGCATGAATACGCATGCACACACCTACAAATTTACATAGGCACATGAATGCATGCACTCAAGCGCACATGCACATATCCACCCGCACAAGCATACATACACACACTCCTGCACACACCAAAATTGTACACACACACATGCACACACACCTACACATCCATGATCATGCACACACACACAGAAACCCACACATGTAGACACATACACATACACAAATATGCACATAGACATGATCATTCACACGCACAAACATATACACATGCATGTGCACAACCACACACACATATAAGCACACACACATACATGCATCAGCCTTACACATTGACACACACTTGCACATGCTCACGGATAGACTTGTAAACATAGATAAGAAAACACACACATACATACACACACACACGTGTTTGCTTACACATCCATGGAGATGTATATACACAGACATTCCCACACCCATGCACGGCCACACACATGCATGCATAACACAATCAACATGGACACATGCACACGTGCACCAACAAGTGCACACACACAAGCACTCTAGCACAAAACACACACATAAGTATGTATACACACATAAGAAAGCACTCACATGTGAACAAATATACTTTGACACATACACATGCACACACACACACATACAAATACACAACCACATTAATACAAGCACAAATGCACACATTCATGTGCCCACACACACACAAGCATACATACATACCATTATACACACACAAAATGCACACTCCCTAATAAACATACATGCACATAAACACACACAAACACATAAACATGCATGAACAAATGTACATGCACACAAACATGTGCACTCACATACACATACAAAAACATTTGCATAGCAACACAAAGATGCATACCCACATGCTCGTAAACACAGATTGACACATGTATGCATACACATGCCCACAACCACACATGCACACACAACACACACTCATAAGCATAGGTGCACACAAGACACACACACATAGTCACGTAAGTAGGCACATAAGCACATACACACACACCTACACCCACATGCGCACACACACATTCACACACATGCACATACATAAACACACACATGCACATGTGTGCATGCACACACACATGAACAAACACATCTACTAACAAACACATGCACACATCCACACATGCCAATGCACACGTACACACATGCATATAAATAAACACAAGGGCATAAGCACACACACTCATCCATGTGCACACACACACATTCACACACACGCACATACATAAACACACACATGCACACACACACACATGCACATGTGTGAATGCACACACACATGAACAAACACATCCACTAACAAACACATGCACACATCCACACATGCCAATGCACACGTACACACATGCATATAAATAAACACATGGGCATAAGCACACACACACACACACACTCATCCATGTACACACACACGTGCAAACAAAAATGCCCACACATATGCACTCAGAGCAAGAGACACACATGCAAGCAAATAGTAGGAATACACACACACACATGCATGCACATGCACTTGCACACAAGCATGTGAATTGTTATGCACAAACATGCACAAGCACACTCACATGCTTATACACTCATAGACGCATGAGAATATGTAAGCACATGCACACACAAATGCATGTTTACACACACACGTACGAAGAAAAATGCACACATATGCACTCATGACAAGATACACATGCACAAGCACTAAACATGAACACACACACACACACACATCTATACACATGCATGCTTGTATACAGTCACATACATAGGCACACATGCACACAAAAGCAACCACTCACATTCCCAAACATGCACACACACATACACACATGCATGCACAAGCACACGCACATACATAAAGACACTCTCATTCACACTCATACATACAAATGTACACAACACATGAATGCATGCACACACGTACACATAAGGTTACATAAACACACTCATGAACACACACTAAACATCAAACACACTCTCCTATGTGCACACTCATAAATAGAGACACCCACACACAAGCACATACACATGTAGACACACACACACATGCACATGCACATAGATAATGCACACACATGTAAAAATGCATGTCCTTAGCCACATACACACAAGCACACATGCACCAACACAGATATACATATCGATACACACATGCATACACACACAAAATAGAAAAGAAAATATAGAAAGGCAATCACACACACATGCATACATAAATGTGCATGCCCTACATGCATGCACATGTACACACACATTCGTATTGCCATGCATAGGTACACATATCTATGCACAACACACATAAATACAAACATGAACTTATGTGTGCCTACACATGTGTTCATCTATAGAGACACTTGCACACATACCAACATGAAGATGTAGACACACAAATTCACATGTATCCATTAGCAACTGCACACACAAGAAAACATATGCACAAGCACACAAACACACACACTCACACTTACACAAGCATAAGCACACACATGCATAGACAAACACATGCATACGAAGGCATACATATACACACATGCACCGACCCACAAACACACACATGCACACATTCACATAAACATAAACAATAATACAATCAAGCACACACACATGCATGCATACCCATAGAGACGCATTCATATAAACATGCACACACATATACACATAGACACAACAACACAAGCACACACAGATAAGAACATGCACACATATTCACACACACATACATACATAAACACATGAGCATAAATACATAGACATACCCTCACACATGCAATGTGTAGACAATTACATGCACAGCTACACACTCACATGCACACATGCACATACAAACACGTATAAACTTGCTTATACACACTCACATGCACACACATACATCAGGAACACACATGCACACACATAAATAAAAAACACCCATGCACCCCCATAACTACACAAAAATACACACACATGTGTGTGTGCAATAGCACGCATTTGCAAGCACTCATACACTCACACACTCACACATACACAAACATACACACACACACATGAGAACAATCACACATATGCATAAGCACACATATGTAACCAAACACACAAGCACACATGCACATATGCACACATGTTCACACACACACACAACCCACACATATGCACATGCATGGATGCCTAACACAAACAAATTTGAAGACATATGTACTTGCACACACATGCACACTCACAAAGATGAACAAATACAAGCATGTGCACATGCACACACATTCATACATAACTACACATGCACATGCATAAATACACACATGCAAATGCACTCATACAAATGCACACCTACACAAATATCCACACATTTGAGCACACAAATGCACAAAAGAGTGAATGCAAAAATGCTCACATTCATACACCATGCACATGTACAGGCATAGATGTACACATGCACATGCACACACACAAACACCCACTCACATTAAACCACACAAGCTTGCACACACACATGCACACATATACACACACACACATGCACAAACTTGTACATACATACTCACATGCACACACACACATACACACAAATACACACATGCACACATGTACACATAAAACACAATCACTCACACATGCACGTTAATAGGCACACACAAATGTAGATGCACAAGCAAACACATATGCACACTCATACAATCACACACACATGGATGCATGCACACAACCACACACAAGCACTTCTATACATTTAGAGACACATGCGCACAAACAAACACGCACATGCATAGGAACACATGTATTTTTGCATGCAAATAAACACATGCATAGCTACACACACGTGCATGCATGCACAAGCAAACAAATAAAAATACACATGCATATGCACACATACAAACAAGAAGACACATGCACACATACATATGCACACACACCCACGAAAACATGCTTCCACTAAAGTACATACATAATCACACATGCATTGACACACACTTACACACATTTATAAATGTGTGCATGGATACAAAGACACATATACACATGCATGCAAACAAAAGCACAGGCATGTACACACAAGCACACATGGATGCACACATACACAAACATGTACACACACTCATGCATGCATACAGGCACACACTTCGCACACACATGAACACACACACACCAGCTCATATGCATACCCATGCACAAACATATGAACATGCACACATATTCACACAACACGCATGCACAAATGTGGACACAAACACACACTGGTGCATAAGCATAGCATATAGATGCACATCTATAAATAGATGTGCACACATACACATGTGTACACAAGCACATGTTAACACACACATTCATACTTAAACAAACAAACATATGTATGCATATGCACACACATGCACATGTGCACACACACAGGGATACATTCATCTATAGACATATGTACACACCCATGCATGAACACATACACACGCATGCAAGCACACACACACATAAGTGAACACGCACACCCAAACGAACACACACACATACCCAAATACACACATGTGCATGTAGTTAGACACACATGCATGTACACACACACCCACATATACATACACACAACACCAACACACTCAAACATGCACACATTTTTTCATGAGCGCACATATTCACACATGTATAGACATGCACACACATGCCCACAGACACATGCACATACATGCTTGTTACATATGAAAACACAAACAAACCGACACACACCCACACCCACATACACATGCATTCACACAACATGGACACATGCACATCACACACACACATTCACACAAGCATGTACACAACCGCACATATATTTTGTGCACACACATGCAGACACACACATGCCCTCACACACATGCAAATGCATGCACACACCTCTCACATAACAATACACTTGCACACGTACATGTACACACACATGCATGCATGTAAAAACATAAACACAAACTCAAACTCACCCAAATGTACACTAACACACATAGCATGCACACATGCACACTCACACAAACACATGCACATGTAGTCACACACAAACATAAACACATGTAGCCACACACACATTAATGCATAAGAACATCATAGAGATGTACACCTACAACATAATGTGCCCACACACACACATGTACACATGCACGTGTTGACACACACATTCATACTTACACAAACAAACATCAGCATGCACATGCACATGCACATATGTACACACATAGGGATACACTCATCTATAGACAAATGTACACACCCATGCATGCATGCATGCACAAATTTACATGAGTGAACATGCACGTCCACACTAACACATACACACACACATTCAAATACACACATGTGCATGTAGTTAGACACACATGCATGCACACACACACACACACACACACACACACATATATATATATATATATATATATATATTTACACCCACACACTCAAACATGCACACATTTGTGCATGCGCACACATATTCACAAATGTATGAACATGCATGCACACACACACACACACACTTACAAAAACACATGTCCACACACACATGCACAAACATTCTTGTTACATATGAAAACACATACAAACCCACACACACCCATATACACATGCATTCACACAACATAGATACATGCACACATACATACATACACACACATTCACACATGTGCATACACAACCACACATACATGTTATGCATACACATGCACATGCACACATAAATGCATTCACACACACAAATATGCATGCACACACAACTCACACAAGAATATGCTTACACACGTACTTGTACACACACATGCATACATGAAAAAAACAAACACACATGCATGTATACCCACACAACATGCACACATGCACACTCACACAAACAAAAGCACGTGCATAAGCACATCATATAGATGCACAATTACAAAAAAAATGTGTGCACACACACACACACACCTACACATGCACATAATGACACACATATTCATAATTACATGCACAAACATATACATGCAAAAGTGCACACATGCACGCGTGCAAACACACAGGGATACACTCATGTATAGACATATGTATACACCCATGCAACGTACATACACATACCTACATGCACACACACACATGAGTGAACATGCACACCCACACTAACGCGCACACACACCCAACTATACACATGTGCATGTAGTTAGACACACATACATGCACACACACACACACATGTACACATACATGTACACACCCACACACTCAAAAAAGCACACATTTGTGCATTTTCACACATATTCACACACGTATGAACATGTACATGCACATACTTACAAACCAACACACACATGCACATACATGCTTAATATGTATGAAAACACACACACCCACATACACATGCATTCACACAATATGGACATATGCACACACACACACATGCACGCACACAACCGCACATACATTTTGTGCACACAAATGCACACACATACATGCACTCATACACACATGCACACACCACCTCACATAAGAACATGCTTACACTCATACTCACACATGCACACATGCAGAAACATGTATAGATACTCATGTATGCATAGATGCACATACTTTTGCACACATGTGAACACACACACACATGCTCATATGCATATCCAAGCCCAAACATATGCACGTGCCCACATATTCACTTATTCACACAATGTATAGGCACACATATTGACACACACACACACTAGTGCATAAGCACACAAACAGATGCACACCTACAAACAAATGTGTGCATGCACACACACACATATGTACACATATGCATGTTGACATGCACATTCATACTTACATGCACAAAAATATGCATGGACATGCACACACATAACATGTGCACACACATAGGGATACACTCATGTATAGACCCATGCATGCACACACATGCATGAGTGAACATGCACACCCACACGAGCACACACACACACACATATACACACCCAAATGCACACAAGTTTGTCAAGTTAAACACACATGCATAGACACACATGCATGCACATAGACACACATCCATACATGCACAAACACACACACACACACATACACACACTTAAACATGCACACATATTCACACATGTATGAACATGTACACATATTCACACATGTATGAACATGTACACACACACACACTTACAAACACACTTGTGCATACACTCACATGTACAAACATGCTTGTTACATATGAAAACACTCACAAACCCACACACTTAAATATGCTTGTTACATTTGTATATATATATGTGAGCATTCATTTGTATAATTGTGTATGTGTGCAAGCACATGTTATTGTGTATGCAAGCATGCATGTGGTTGTGTTTGGGCATGTTAGTGTGCATGTATGTTGTTGTGTGTGTGTGTGTGCTTGCATGTGTGTACTTGTGTGTGTGTGTGCATGTCAATGTAGAATGTGGCTATGTTTGTAAGGACATGTTGCTGTGCTTGCTTGTAAATGTGTGTGCCTATGCATGTGATTGTTTGTGTGTGTGCATGTGTGTCCATGGGTACTCACGTGTGTGTGTGTGTTTAGTTGCATAAGTGCACATTTTTGTGTGTTTATACCTATGGACATGTGTATGTGTTCATGTGCATATGCTTGTGTGTGTGCTTTCTTGCATGTATGTGTGTGTGGTTTTGTATTTATTTGAGTTTGTGTACATGTGTATAGTGTTTGTGCTTATGTGTGTGTGTGTGGTCTAGTGTATGTATGTGAGTGTGCATGTGCATTTGTTCACGTCTATGCACGTATGCATGTGTAAGTGGGTGTATGTTTGCAAGCTTATGTGTGTATGATAGTGCATGGTTTTGTTGGTGTGTGTGCATGTGTGTGGATATGTGCTTGTGTGCATGCATGTGTGTATGCATATGCAAGTGTGTGTGCACATTTGTGTGTAGGAATGCTTATGCATGCTTGTCTTCTTGTGTGCTCTCATGTCTTTGTGTGCATGTATAGATACATGTCTACATGTGTATGTCTGTGTGTATGTAAGTGCCTATGTGTGTGTGTGTTTATGTGTGTGCATTATTGCATGTGTATTTGTGTGTGTGTGTATGTGAGTGTATGGGTGTGACATGTTTATAAGTGTGTGTATGCATAGATGTGTGTGCATGTGCACACATGTTTATGTGTGTATGTTTTTGCATGTGTGGTTGTGTGCATGTGTAGGTGTGTGTGCGTGTGTGTGCACGTGTGTGTGTGTGAATGGTTGTTAATGTGTGTAGGTGTGTGTGCATGTGTATGTGCATTTGTACATGCCTGTGTATATGTGTGTAGATGTGTGTGTGTGCATACATGTGTGTGCATTTATGTGCATGGTGTGTGTGCATATAAGCATGTCTAGGTTAATGCATGTGGGTGTGTGCAAAAGTGAGTGCTTGCATGCTTATCTTTGTATGTGTGTGTGTGTGTTTGTGTGTTAATGTGCTTTGTTTCTTTTGTGTGTTAGCATGTATGTTTCCCTTTGTCCATGTGTGTATGTTTATGTGCACATTCTTATGGGTACACAAGTCAATGTGTGAGTGTGTATGAATGTTTATGCATGAGTGTGTTCATGTGCTTCATCTACATGCATATGCACTTTTGTGTGTTTGAGTGCATGTGTATGTATGAATGTGTACAAGTGTGTGTCTACATATGAGTGTGTGCGCATGAGTGTGATTATGTCTTCACATGCATGTGTGTATTTGTATGTATGGATGTGTGTGCACATGTGTCTTCATCACTAGGCTCATGTGTGCGCATTTTTGTTTACGTTTACATGAGATTAAAAATACAAATGTTTTTGTCTATATTTGTTCACAGATAAGTGTGTGTGTGTATGTGTGTGTGCATGTTTTTGTGCGTGCATACATGTGTATGCATGTGTATCTATTTATGTGTCCTTGTGTGTAGCTTCCTACATGTGTGCTTGTTTGTGTGCATGTTTGTAGATGTGTATGTGTGTACATGTGCACGTGTGTGTTTGCATGTCTTCAATGTGTGTGTATGCATGTATGCAAGCATGCAAATGTTTTCATCCACATGCTTACGTGTATGTGCTTATGTATCTATTGTGCATGATTTGCGAGAATGTTTGCATGTGTGTGTGTGTGTGCATGTGCACATGTAATTATGTGTGTTTGCATATATTCTTCTATGTGTCTATGTGCATGTATGTTCTTGTGTGTGTGAGTGTTTACAAATACACTTGTGTGTGTTTGAGTGTGGGTGCATGTTTATGTGAGTGTGTGTGTGTGCGTCTGAGTACAAGTGCATGTTTAAGTGCATATGTGAGTTTATGTGAATGTGTATGTAACTCCATGTGTATGTGCATATGGGTGTGAGAGGTGTCTTTGTTGGTGTGTGTATGTGTACGTGTTTGTGTGCTTGTGTTCATGGGTACATGTGATTGTGTGTTCATGGCTTTGAGTGCATGCATGCATGCAAGTTTATGTCGACATGTCTGTGCTTGTGCATGTGTGAATGTGCATTTGTGCATGCATGTGTGTGTATATTTGAGCATGAGTGTGTTCCTGCATGTGTGTATATTTGAGTATGTGTGTGCGTGTGAGTGCTTGTGCATGTGTGTGTGTGTGTGTGCATGTGCATGCATTTATCTTAGTGAATGTATGTGAATGATGGTCTGTTTTTTGGTGTGTGCATACATATGAGTGTGTGTGTGTCTACTCACATATGCACATGTCATGCACGTTTGTGTGTAAATGCATGTGCATGTGTTTGCATTTGTTTGTATGATGTTGTGAGTGCATGTGGGTGTACATCATATTTGTGTGTGTGCATATGGATGTGTATGTGTGTGTCAACATGTGTGCATGTGCCCAAGCATGTGTGTGTGTGTGTATATGAGTGCATGTCATTATGTTTGCATGTGTGTACTTATGCATGGGTGTGTGTGTGGTTGCATATGTGTATGTGCGTGTGCTAGTGTGAGCGTGTTTGGATGTGTATGCAAGTGTATGTGTGTGTGCAAGCATTTATGTGCATGTGTTTGTATGTGTATGTGAATGTTTGTCTGTATATGTGTGTCGATGTGTATAAGAGTGTAGATGTGTACATGTGTGTATACTTGCATATGCATGCACGTGTGTGCATGTGAGTGTGTGTCTATATGCTTATACACATCCATTTGTGATTGTAGGTTTGTGTGTGCATACATGTCAATGTCTATGCTTTGCATTGGTTCATGTCTGTGTGTGCCTATGTGTGTGCGTATGTGTGAGATCATGTGTGTTTGTGCATTTATACATGTATGCATGTGTTTATGCATGCATATATGTATGTATGTATGTATATATGTTTGTGAGTGCCTATGTGTGTGTACATGCATGTGTGTGTGTGGTTGTGTGTGCAGGTTTACGTGCATTTCTATATTTGCATGGGTGTTTGTACATGTATTCTTATGTTTTGTGTGTGTACAAATACATGTATGTCCATTTATATTAATGTTTCAATGTGTGCATGTGCATATATGTGTGGTATGTTTTTGTTATGACATGTGTCTTTATGTGTGTTTTTTCATATGGGTGTGGGTCTATGTGTGTGCATGTGTGTGTGTGCAAGAACACATATGTTTTTCTATATGAATGCATGCATGTGCATATTTGCATATGAATGTGTGTGAATGTTTGGGTGCATGTGTGCATGCACATGTGTGGATGTGCATTGTTTTATGTGTGCATGCTTGGCCATATGTATCGATGTGTGTATCTATGTGTCTATGTATATGCAAGTCTATGAGCCTATATGTGTGCTTGTACATTTGAGTGTGTGTGTGCATGTGTGTGTGTGTGTACTTGTGCTTGTGCATGTGTGTGTATTTGTGTACATGTGCATGTCTATGTATGGGAGTGCATGTGCATGAATGTTCTTTTGTGTGTTATTGTAGCTATATGCTTGTGTGTGCTTGTGTGTATATGTGTGTCTGTGTGTACGTGTGCATATGTGCATGCATGTGTGGTTAGAGGTGTGTGTGTACGCTCACATCAGTATATATATGTCTATGCAAGGGTGGGTATTTGTGCTTGTTTGTCAATGTATGCATATGTGTGTATGTGTGTGTTGTTGTGTGAGTGTGTGCATGTGAGTGCACATGCATGTGTTTGTGTGCATTTGTGCTTGTGTGTGTATGTGTTCTTGTGTGTGTGGATGCATGCAAGTGTTTCTTTATTTGTGCATATGTATGTGCTTGCATTTGTATTTGCATGTGCTTGTGTGTGTCTTTGTATGAATAAGCTTGTTTGTGTTTGTTAGTGCACTTGCAAGTTTATTTTTGCATGTGTGTGCATATTGTTTTGCATGTGTAGGTGTGTACATGGGTGAGTTTATATGGGTGTAGATGTGTGTGTTTATGTACGTGTGTGTATGTGTGTTCTTGGGTGTGTATGTGTGGGTTCGTGCATGTGTGTGCAAGCATGTGAGTGCATCATGTGTCTGAGTAGGTTGGTGTGTGCATGTGTGAACATGTTTGTGTGTGTGTTCATGTGTACATGTGTGTCATCATCTACATGTACATGTGTGCATGTGTGTGTGTGTGCTTGTATGTGTTTATGTGTGTGCCTATATGTAGGCATGTGTGTCAATGTGCAGGTTGTACTTACATGTGCTCATTTTTTAAAAGTTTGCATGTGTGGGTATATTTGTTTGGGTGTGTGCATGTGCAAGTATGTTTGCACATACATTTGCATGTGTCTATATGTGTATATGTGTGCGTGTGTGAGCATGTGTGCAATTGTACATGCACGAGTGTGGGTGCATGTGCACAAGTGTTCATGTGAGAACACGTTATGAGTTCCGAGTGTGTGCATGTGTGTTCCCAAGTGTGTATGTGTATGTTTGCATACGTGTGTATGCAAGTGTGCATGTGTGTGAGTGTGTGTGTGCATGCATGTGTGTGTATATATATGTGTATGTGTCTGTTGGCTTGCATGTGTTTGCATATGCATGTGCATGTCTATGTGTTCATGTGGTTTTGTTCAAGGGTGTATGCCATTTTGTCTACATGCCTATGCATGTGTGTGTCTATGCTTTAGTTTATGTACATGTGTGTGTGTGCATGTTTAAAGATAAGTGTGGTTGTGTGCATGTATTTGTGAATGCACATGTATAGGTGTGCTTTTGTAAGTGTGGGTGCAAGCATGAGTGCATGTATGCATGCACTCATATGCATGAGTCCATGTCTATGTGTTTGTACATTTGTTTTGGAGTTAGTGTGTGCATGTGTAGTGCTTTTGCATGCACTTGTGCATGAATTTTTGCATGTGTGCACGTGTTTATTTGTGGGTGTACCTATGAACAAGTGTGCATGTCTAAACATATTTGTGTGTGTCTATGAATGCATGTCTATGTGTACACGCTCATGTATGTGTGTGTTTGTATGTGTTGCTTATGTGTGTACGTGTGTGTGCACATGTATGTGTGTATATATGTGTGTGTTTGCTTATGTGTGTCTTTGCATGTGTGTACTTGTGCAAGTGTGTGTGTACCTATGTGAGTATGTGCGTGGAGTTTGTGTTATGTATTTGTATGGGTGTGCATGGCATTGTGTGTGTGCATGTGTGTGTGCATGGAGGGGTGCAAACGTGCATGTGTGAGATTGTTCACATGTATAATTTCAAGTGTATGTGTGTCTCTACATGGGTGGTTGTGTGAATGCTTGTGCATTTGCATGTGTTAGTGTGAGAGTGCATGTGTGTGTATGTGTATGTGCCATGTTGGTGCATGTGTGTATGTTGTGCATGTGTGTGTGCATTTTTGTGTGCTTTCATGTGTGTGTGTGCTTATGTATTTAAGTGTGTGTATGTGTGAACCTATGTACAGATGTGTATGTGCATGTGTGCATCAGTTATTGCAGGCTTGTGCGTGTTTATGCATGAGTGTGCATCTATGTATGCATTTATGTGATGTGTATGTCTACATCCATATGCATGCATTTGTGTATACCTATGTGAGAGTGTAAGTGAGTGTGTCTTTGTGTGTGTGCATGCATGTGCATTCGAGTGTGTGTTTGTTCATGTGCATTTACGTGCTATGTTCATACTTATGCATGGGTATATGTGCATTTGTGTATGTGTGAGTTTATGCAGTAAGTGCACTTGTACATGTCTGTCTGTGAGTATGCATGTGTGTGCATGTGATTATGTGTGAGTGCTTGTGTGTGCACATGTGTCTATTTTTTGTGTGTGCCTATGTACTTCTATATTTGTATTGCATGTGTTGGCATACTTGTTAATTCTTGTGTGCATGTGTGTAAATTTGTGTGTTTATGTAAGTGTTTTCATTTGCATGTGTTCATGTGTGCATGTGCATAAGTGTTTGTGTGTTTCCATGCATGTGCTTGCATGGGTGCGTATAGGAGTGTCAGTGCAAGCGTGTATAGAAGTATGTGTATTTGTGCTTGTGTGTGTGTTGATTCATGCAGTGTGCTTGTGTACATGCATTTGTGTGCGTGTGTGTGGATGTCTATGTGTGTGCATGTTCATGCGTGTATGTGTTTTGTGCATATGCACCCATGTGAGTGGGTGCATGTGTGTGTGTGTGTTTGAGTATGTGTGTATGTGCACACACATGTGTTTGGGGTTGTGTGGGTGAGGGCTAACATGTGCATGTGTGTGTGTGCTTATGGGAGTATGTGGGTGTGGTGCATGGGAGTGTGTGCATGTGCCCATGTTTGTGTATGTGTTCTTGTGTTCTTATATGTGTGTTTGCATGTGTGCTTGTGTATATGAGTGTGTGTGTTCTTGTGGGTGTGTGTTTATACATGTGAGTGTGTTTTATTGCATGTGCTTTGCACACTTTTATGTGTGTGTGTGTCTGTGTTGCTGTATATGAGTGTGTGTGTGGGAAGCAGGGTTTGTGTGTATGCATGTGGATGTGTGTGCGTATCTATTTGCATGTATGTGTGTCTTCAAGTATGCATATGTGTTAATGTGTAAATGCATATGCATGTGGGTGCATCTTCCTATGCATTGGTGTGTGTTGTTATTTGTTTGTGCATGTGTGTGTGTGTGAGTGCATGTGTGAATGTGTGTGTATGTGTGTGCATGTTTGTATTTATGCCTATGATTGTTCTTGTGTGTTTGCATGTGCTTACATGAATGTTCATGGGTGTGTGTACGTGTGCATGTGTGTGAGTCCATGTGTGTGTGTGTAGGTGCAGGTGCATGTGTGTGCATTTACTAGTATGCATGTTTGAGTCTAAGTGTGTGCGTGTGTGCATGTGTGGGTGTGTCAGTGCATGCACATGTGTATGTGTGCATACATGTCGACAATTTATACATATGTATGTGTTTTTGCATGTATGCATGTGTGTGCATGTGTGTGCGCATGTTCATCTGTGCTTATGTAAGTTTGAGTGCATGTTAGAGCATGTATGTGTGTATTGGATCTTGTATGAGTATATGGATGAATGTATATGTATGCATACAAGTGTTTGTGTGCATGCATGCACATCTATGTGATTGTGTATGTGAGTGCTTGTGCATCATTGTGTATGTTTCTGTCTTGGGGTTGTGCATGTGGGTGTGTGTGTATGCATGTGTGCGTGTGTTCATGCATGTACCACACGAGTGTGTCGACATGTATATTTGTGTGTGTTCTTATGTGTGGATGTGTTTTTATGTGTACATACATGCATGTGCATGTGCACATAAGCATATGTATTTGTGTGTGGGTGTGCACATATGTGTGTCTTCGTGTATATAGTTGTGTCTGTGCGTGTGCATGTTTATGCATGTGCATATGTGTATGTGTGTGTGTACATGTGCATGTATGTGTGTTAGTGTGTACATGTGTGTGCTTGTGCTAGTGTGTACATGCGTGTGCATGTTTGTGTGTGTGTGTGTATATGTGTTTGTATGCATGTGTGAATGTGTGTTCCTATTTTTGTGTGTACATGCATGTGGATGTGTGTGTGTCTGTGTGTATGTGTGAGTGCGTGTGCATATGTACGTATCTGTTTGTTTGTGTGCATGTATGTGTGCGTGTGCATGTGTGGATGTCTTCGAGTGCTTAAGCAAGTGTGTGTACCTATGGGTTCACGCACATGAGTATGAAAGTGATTCATTTTTCTGTGTGTGTGTGTTCTTGCACGTGCATTTGTGTACGTGTGTGCATCTATGTGTGTGCATGTGTGTTTATGTGTATGTGTGTATATGTACATGTCTATGTGTGTGCATAGGAATGTGTAAGGATGTGTGTGAGGTTGTGTGTGCATATATGTGTGTGTGTGGGTGTGTGTGTGTGTGTACTTATGTTTATACATGTGTGTGTGTGTACATGTGTACATATATATGTTCATATTTGTGTATACATCTGTGTATGGACATTTGTGTAAGCACATGTAGGTGTGTGTGTGAGTGTGTTCATGTGTGTATGTGTTCACATTTTTGTGTATGTAAACATGTATGATTTTGTATGTGCCTCTATGGGTTCATGTGTGTGTGTGGGTTTGCATGTGTGTTCTTATGTGGGTATGCATGCATATGTGTGTTTATGTGTGTGTTTGTGTGTATTCATGCATGTATGTGTGTATGCACATGTGTGCATGTGAGTTTGCATGTGTATTAGCATGTGTTTGCATGCATACATGTGTGTATACAAATGTATGCATGTTCTTACATGCATGCATGTGTTTATGTGCATGTGTATATGTGTGCTTGTGTGTATATGCATCTGTCATGTGCATGTATTTGTACATCCATTCTTGTGCATGCTTGTGTGAGTGTGCTTCTTTGTGGCAGGTGCAAGTGTTATTGTGCATTTTTGTGCATGTGTGTGTGCAAGCACAAGTGTGAATATGAGTTTGCTTATGCATTTATGTGTGTTTGTGCAATTGTACTTGTAGGTATGCATGTGTTCATGTGTGTGTTTGTGTGTATTTATTTATATGCATATGTGTGTGCATCTATGAATGTTTGTGCATATGTATAAGTGTGAGTGTATGTGTGTGCATCTGTGCATGTGGCTATGTATGTGAGTATGCATTTGTTTGTGTATACATGTGCATGTGTATGTATGTGTGATATTTGTAAGTGTTTGTGCATATGTGCATGCAAGCGTGCAAGCCTATGAGTGTACTTGTGTGTGTAACTTTGTAAATGCATGTGTTTGTGTTGTATATGCATGTAGATGCATATGCATGTTCTTATGTGTATGTGAATGACTGCTTGTGTGTATGTGCATCTGTGCATGCATGCTTTCCTATGTGCATGTATTTGTGTCTTTGTGTGTGCATTTGTGTAGGTCTATGTGTGTATGTGTTGTATGTTTCTCTATGTGTGTACATATATTTTTGCCCAAGTGTGTGTGTGCTCAGCTGTATGTGCATAGGAGGGTGTGCATGTATATGTGCATATTTTTGTATATGTGAGCATCCGTGTTTGTGTGCATGAATGCATGTGAGCATCTGTATTTGTGTGAGTCCATGGGTACGTTTATGTATATGTGCATGTATGTGTGCACATGTGTGTTTGTGTAGAAATGAGTGTGTGTGTGTGCATGTGTGTTCTTATTTTTTCTTATGTGCATGCATGTCTGTATATGTGTGTGTGTTCATATTCGTGAGCATGTATGCAGGCATGTGTGTGTGTGCATTTGTATATGTTTGTATTTAAGTGTGTGAGCATGCTTGTGTGTGTAGATGGATGTGTATGTACATTCCTAAATGTGTCTCTATGTACTTGTGCATGTGATCATGAGTGTGAGTGTGTATGTATTTGTATGAGCATTTGTGCTTGTGATTACTTATGTATCTATGTGTGCACTTATACATTTGTGGTTGTTCATGTATGTGTGTGCATATGTGCATGTGTACATGTGTGCGATTGTATGGGTGTGGCTACACGTGAGCATGAGTGTACATGTGTGTGTAACTACTTGTGTGAGTATGTGCACATATGTGCATGTATTTATGTATGTGTGTTCATTCATGCATGTGGTGTACATGTGAGTGTGCATTAGTGTGGGTGTGTGTATGCATGTGTATTTGCATGCATGTATGTGTATGTGTGTGCTTTTGTGTCCATGTATGTTTGTGTTCGTATGTGAGCATGTTTGTGTGCACACACATGTGTGTGTATGTGAAAGCATGTGTGTGTGTGTGTATGTGAAGGCATAAGTGTATGTGTAAGTATGCATGCATATTTGTATATATGTACATATGTGTATTCATGTGTGTGCATGTGAATGTGTGAGTGCACATGTGTGCATGCATGTGCATCTATATGTGCCTATGTTTACATGTGTGTGTGTGCATGCATGTGCATTTGTGTAAGTCTATGTTTACATGTGTGTGTGCTTGCATGTGCCTATGCTTCTGCATGTGTCTGTGTGTGTGCATGTAGGTTTATGTGCATCTACATGTGTGCATGTGTGTGTGCATTTACGTGTGCATCCAAGTGTGCATGACTATGTCTACAAGTATGTGTGTGTGTGTGTGAATATTTATGCTTGTGTGCATATGTTTATGTGCATCTTTACATGTATTTGTGTTCTCGAGTATGCGTGTGTATGTGTATGCATTCATGCTTGTGTGAATGTATTCTTATGTGCATAGGTGTGTGCATCCGTGTGTGTGTCAACACGTGCATATTTGTTTGTTCATGTGTGTATGTCTACAAATGTGGGATTATGTGTGTGTATGTGCTGTTATGTGTGCAGTTGTGAGTGTGTGTGCAAAAAAATGTGTGCATACGTGTAAGTGTGTGGATGGGCATGTGTTCATGTCTATGCTTGTGTACATGTGTGCGTATGGGTATTCATTGTGTTCATGTGGGTTCTTCTACGTATGTGTGTGAGTGTGTGTGCCATGTGTGTGTGTATGTGTGTGTGTGTGTGCATGTGTGTGCTTGTGTGTGCAGGTTATCTACTTATGCATATTTACGTGTACTCGTGTGCTGTGTCTACAACTGTGTGTGCATGTATGTATGCAGGTGTGTGCATTCATGTGTGCATGTTGGTGTGTGTGTGTGTGTGTATGTGTGTCCATGTGTAAGCATTCGTGTGAGCGTGTATGCATGCATGTGAGTACATTTGTGTGTGTGCATGCATGTTCACATGTGTGCATTGTGTGGATGAGTATGTGTATGTTATTGCAAGTGTGCATACATGCATATGTGTATATGTGTGCATACTTTTGCCTGCATGTGTTTCTGTGCATATCTATGCGTATGTTTGTTTGTGTATCTGTCTATGCATGAGCATATGTGTACATGTGTCTGTGTGTGTTTATGTGCATATGCATGTGCATGTATGCATGCTTGTGTGTGTGTGCATGTGTCTATGTGCTTGAGTGTGCCTATATGTATGTACATGTGTGTGTGCATGTGTGTGAGCCATTATCTGTGTATGTGTGCAACCTGTGCAAGTTACGATGCATGCATGTCTATGTGCATGTGTATGCATCTGTTTGTGTGCATGTGTGTGTGCTTGTCTGTGTGTGTTCATGTTTAAATATATACATTTGTGTGTGTGCTTGTGTGGATGTATCTATATGAGTGCTTGTGTTGATTTATCTATGTGTGTGCTTGTGTGTGTGTGCATGTTTGTGCAATTTTTTTTGTATGCATACATGTGTGCATGTATGTTTGTGGGTGTGTTTATGTATATATGTTCAGGTGTATGCATGGGCGTGCTTGTGTTTGTGTGTGAGTGCATATGAGACTGTGAGTATTTGTGTGCATTTGTGCATGTGTATTTGTATGTGTGCATTCCCATGTGTGTGTGTGTACCTTTGTGTCTATGTACAAGAGTATGTGTATGTGTCTGCATGTGTGTATGCATGTTTATGTGTGTACTTGTGTGTGTGCATGTGTTGCAAGTATGTTTACATAAGTGCATGCATTTTTGTGTGTGTGTGTGTACATGTTTGAGGGTGTCTTTGTCTATGTTTGTACATGTGTGTGAGTGTGTTTTTTTGTGTGCATGTGACCATTTGTGTCCATGTGTGTGCATTGTGTCTACATGCGCATGTGTGCATGCAAACATGTGTATGTGTGCATGAATATGTTTGTGTTTGTGGTTGTATTTGCGTTTGTGCATGTCTATGTTTTTGCATACATGTGTGTGTGCATGGGTGTGTGTAGGTGTGTATATGTGTGCATATAAGTGTGCTTGTGTGTTCGGGTATGTGTGTGGGTGTGTGTGTGTGCATGTGTGTTCTTGTGTGCATTAGTATGTGCAAGTTAGTGTACGTGTGTGTGTGTGTTTATATTTTTATGTGTGAGCACGTTTGTGACTATGCATGTGGTTGTGTATGTGCATTTTTGAGTGCATTTATGTGTGTACTTATGAGAGTACACATGAGTGTGTGTGCAAATGTTTGTGTTCGTGCACTTGATTGTGTGTGTGTATTTTTGTTGTACATGCATATGTGCATCTGCCTATTTGTGTGTGTGCAATAATGTGTATTTTTGTTTGTGTGTATGCATGTGCATGTGCTTGTTTGAGCATTCTATATCTTTGCATGTGTGTCCTTGTGCATGTGTACATGTGTTTATGTATGTACGTGTGTGTGCATGTCTTTGTGGGTTCATGCATGTGCATGCATGTTGTTAAATGCATTTGCATGTGTGTGTGTGTGGCTGTGCATGTGGATGTGCATATGTGTGTGGTTATGCACATGCATTTGTACATATGAGTGCATGTCTTCTTGTTTGTGCATGTGTGTGTGTGTTTGTATTTGTGTCCTTCTGCTTGTGTGTGTGGGTGGGTGTGAGTATGCTTATGTTTGTGCATGTTTGTGTCTATGTGCATGTTTGTGTCTATGTGTCTATGATTGCATGTGTGTGTGAGTGTGTTTACATTGGTGTGTGTGTGTGTGTATGTATCTCCATGTGTGTGTGTGTGTGTGTCCGTGTGTTTTGATATAATTATGCACATGTGTAGGTGCATGTTTATGTGACTAAGAACTTGTGCATGAGTGTGTGCATGCACATGTGTCTTGTATGGTCGTGTGTGCATGCGTGTGCATGCATGTGTGTTTGTGTATGGGTGTAGGTGTGTGTGCATGAGTTCATGCAAGTGTATATGTGTGTGCATTAGTGTTTACTTGCATGTGTGTGTAACTATGGTTGCATGCATGTATGTTTGTGCATATGTGTATCTTTGAGTGCACGCATGAGCAATTGTTTGCATATAAGAATGTGTTGGTGTCTGTGTGCTTGCATGCATGTGTAGATGTGTGTGTGTGTGTGAGAATATATTCTTTTGTGTACGTGTGTCTCAGTGTGTATGTGTGTGTTAGTGTGGGTGTGTGTGCATGTGTATCTATGTGTACATGTGCATAAATGCATGTCTGTGTGTAATAATGTATATATGTTTGTATGTATGTGTGTGCATGTGTGTTTACACTTAGGTGTGTGTGAGGGTTTATGTAAGAGCATGCATGTGTGTGCATGTGTGCAAACCTATGTATGTATGTGTGCATGCGTCTGTGCATGTGGAAACAAGTGTGTGCAAACATATGATTGTGCATGCATGTGCACTCCTATGTGTGTGTGTACGTGTGTAGGCTAGTGTTCGTGTGTGTGTGCATGCTCATGTGTGTGTACCTACGTGTGTGTATATGCATTTTTGCATTTAGGTATGTGAGTGCATATATGTGTGCAAGTGTGTTTACAAGGCTTTGTGCTTACATGTGCATGTTTATATGTGTGCATGCATGTACTTATGAAAATTTGTGTGCTTGTCTTTGGTTGTGTGTTTATGTGTTGTATCTATGTGTGCATGTGCATTGTGCATGTTTGTGTGTGTTTGTTTTTGCATGTATAGATGTGTGTGTGCATGTGTGTGGGTGCTCACATGTGTGCCTATGTATGTTTATTCATATGCATGCATGTGCACTTTTGTGTTTCAGTGGGTATTTGCATGTATGTGTCTTTGTGTGCATCTGAGTCTATTTGTGCATGCATGCATTTGTGTTGGTATGGGTGTGGGTGTGTGTGCATAAGATTGCATGTGTTTGTAAGTGTTTATGTTTGTGTGTGTGTTTATTTTCTACAAGTTTTTATGATTATGTGTGTGGGCACACATTTGTGTATGTGTGTGTGTGTACATGCATCTATGTGTGATTGAGCACATGCATGTGTGTATGCCTGTCTATGAGCTAGTGTTGTTTGCGTAGCATGTGAATGTGTGTATGTGCAAGCATATGTGTGCATCACTTTTTGTGTATCAATTCATGTGTGCATGTGTGTGGGTGCTTGTGCAGAGGTGTGTGTGTGTGTGCATGCATGTGTATGTGTGCATATATGCACATATGTGTGGGTGAGTGCATGGTTGCATGTATTTGTTTGGGAGTGGCTGTGTCTATGCATGTGTGTTGGTTTGTGTGTATACAGAAGCATATGTATGTGTGTGTGTGAGTGTGGCAAGTGTGTGTGCATGCATGTGTGTATTTGTGTGTGTTTGTATGAATATGTGTGTGCGTGTGTGTAGGTGTTCGTACATGTGTGCGTGAGTGTGCACATGTGAGTGCATGTTTGTAGTAATATGCATTTTTGTATTAATATGCATCTGTTTTTGCACACATGTGTGCATGAGTGCTTGTATGCATGCATTTGTTTGCATGTGTATGTGCATGCATGTGTGTGTGTATAGGTGTGTGCAGTTGCATGTTCCTATGAGTGTGTACATGGGTATGTGTATACATCTATGTTTGTATGTGAGTGTGTGATTAGGTGCATACATGTCCATGTGTGTACATGTATGTATGTCTGTGTATCTATGTATGTGTATTTGTGTGCACCTGTGCATGTTTTTTTGTGTGTGCATGCATTCTTGTGTATGCACCTACGTGGGTGCATGCATGTGTGCATACTATGTGGGTCTACAAGCATGCATTTACATATGTTTGTGTGTGCTGGTAGATGTTCCTATTTGTGCATGTGTGTGCATGTATGTTTGCACGTGTGTGCCTCACGTGTTTGTGAAAGTATGTGTGTATATTTGCTACATGTGTGCATGTGTGTGTGCATAAGTGCGTGAATGTGTGTGTGTGTTTGTTATGTGTGCATGTGTGTGCTAGTGTATGTGTGTTTGTGTAGGTATATATGCATGCATTTGAGTTCATGGATGCATTTGAGTGTGTGTATTTGTGTATACATGTGCACGTTTGTGTGTGTTTTTATTTGCATGTGTTAGTACACATGTGTGTGCATGCTTGTGTGTGCATATATACAGGTTTCGTGTGCACGCACTTGTGTAGTGTTCCTGTGCAATCTTATGTTAGTGTTTGTGGTTGTTCTTTTGTGTGTATGTGTGTGTTTGTGTGTATGTTTATGTCTGTGTACATATATTTTATGTGTGTCTATATTTTTGTATGTATGTTTACATGCACTTATTTGTGTGTGCATGTACATATGAGTGGTTGTGTGTTAATGTGTGGGGGCGTGTGTGTGTTTGCATGCTATACATGTGTTCTTGTGTGTGTACATGGGTGCATACGTGTGTGCACATGTGCAACCAATCATGTGTTTATGCGTGCATGAGTTTGTGGTTATGTATGTATTTCTATGTGTGGAGGGTGTGCTTATGTGTATTTGAGTGTGTGCATGTGTGTGTGTGTTTTGAGCATGTGTGCATGTGTGTCTAGTTTTTCTTATGTGTGTATGTTTGATTATCCGTTTAAGTGTGTGTGCTTGTGTGTGTGAGTGTGCATGAATGTGTGAATGTGCAAGTGTTCATGTGTTTGAGTTCATGTGTGAATTTGTGGCTATGTGTATGCATTTATGGGTGTGTATGTGCATGTGCATATGTGTATGTGTGTGTGAGAGAGTGTGCTTGTGCAGGTGTGTGTGCATGTGTGTGTGCACATATTTGTTAGTGCATGTTTGTGTGTGCTGAGCATGTGCATGCATGTGCATCTTAGAACTCATGTGTGTAAGCATATATGTGTACATTTGTTCATATTGTGTTTGCATTTATGTGCTTGTTCATGTGCATGTATTTCTATGTGCATTTGTGTGTGTTTGTGCATGTGTTTGTGTGCACTTGTATATGTTGCTGTGTGCATGAATGTGTGTGTCTACATGCATGCACATGTGTGCATGAGTGTGCATGTATGGGTATTTATGTCTATAGATTTTTGTGCATGTGCATGTGCAAGTGTGAGCAAGTGTAAGTTTGTGTGCATGTGTCTATATGTGTGTTTGTAGGTGTGTGTGTGTGTGTGTGAGTTGTTTTGTGTGTGTGGATGTGTATGTGTGTTTGCATGCATGTGCATGTGTGCTTGTGTGTGTGCATGGGCCAATACAAGTGTGCCTCTATGCAAGCATTCATGTGTGTGCATACATGGGTTTGTGGTTGTGAGTGTAAGGGATGGGGATCTGTGCATGCGTATATGTGTATGAGTGCATGTGAACATATGCATGTGTTTATGTATTTTTATATATAAGTGCATTTGTGCATGTCTGCATGGGTGTGCACGTGTGCATGGGTGTATGCTTGTGTGTGTGTGTGTGGGGGTGTGTGTATATGCAAGTGCATTTGTGTATGTGTTTGTGTGCCTGTGCATGTTAGTGTGTGCACGTGCGTGTGTGTGTGTGCATGTGGGTACTTGTTTGTGTGTTAAGCAAGTGCACAATTGAGTGCATGTGTACCAGCACACCTATGTGTATCTATATGTGTGTGTGAATGTGTGCATGTGTGCATGTGTGTGTTTGTGTGAATGTGCTTGTGTAGGGACATGTGTGTTCTCATGTGTGTGTATGTGTTTGTGCACTTGTGTGCAGGCATGCATATATTTCTATGCAGATGCGTGCGAGTATGTGTGTGTGTGTGTGTCTACGTGCATGCACATGTGTGCATGTGTGTACATGTGTATGTGTGTGGGTTTGCTTGCATATATGTATGCATGTGTGTGCAAGTGTGTGTGTGCACATGTGTGCGGAGGTGTATGTGTGTGTGCATATGTGTGTACGCATGCGTAAATTTGTCTGTATGTATGCATGTGTACACCTGCATATATGTATAGGTGCACAAGTGTGTGTTTGTGTTCATCTATGTGGATGTATATTAGTCTTTGTGTGTGTGCGTATGTTTATTGTGTATGAGTGCTCGTTTGTGTGTGCATTTGTGTATGTACATGCAAGTGCATGTGTGTGTTTTGTGTATGCTTGTGTGCGTGTGTGCATTTTCTTATGTATGTGTATGTTTGTGCGTGTGTTTGTTTGTGTGGGTGCATGTGTACATACACTTGTGTGTGTCTATGCCCATGTGTATGCTCACATGTGTATGTCTGTGTGTGTCATTGCATGTGGGTGTTTTTTGTTCACAAATGTGTGCGTGTGTATATGCGTGTCCATATGTGTGCACATGTATATGTGTGAGTCTTCAAATATGTGTTTGCACTTGTGTGTCTGCACATATGTGTGTGCATGTGTATGTGAGTGGCTAGTGTGCGTATGTTTGATTGAGTTTGAAGCATTTGAATGCGTCTGTGTCCTTAGTGGGTGTCTAAGTTCTTGTTTATATATGTGTGTGTGTATATGCACATACATGTACTCTCACAAACACCCCCGCACAAACCCATCTACACATACAAGCACAACCATGCCCACACATACAAGCACACAAACATGAATACATACCTATGCATGGACATAGAAAGACAAATACAGACATGCACAATGACTTAAATCTACACCCATGCATACACATGCATGCACACAAATACACACACACACACTTATGCTCGCAAACCCACACACACATACAAACATACACACACAAGCACACACTCACACAAACACACACAAACTTATGCACACACACAATCATACTCACACATGCACATGCACACATACACACATGTACAAAGTCACATGCACTCACACACACTTGCACATGCACACACGCCTGCATGCACAAATGCAAACACACACATACATGCACAAAAAGATGCACTCACAAGCAATACCACATGCATGCACTTGTGCATGCACTCAAACACATGCATACAAGCACATTCATGCATGCACACACATGTACACACACGCACTTGTACATGTATACACACACATGCACACCCACCTACACACACATGAACACATGCAAATACATACACTTGTGCAAGTATATAGACACATAAATAGACACACAGACACACACACACATATATGCACACATGCACATAAACATATACACATGTACACATAGAACCAATGCAATTGCACATGTACACACATGCACACACATGCACATGCACATGCACTCACACACACATGAACACACATCCTTGCACAATCACATAGCATACACATATAGATGCACTAACACGTGCATGCAAATAAACATGTGCACACATATACACACACACATACATGCATACACGTACATAGACATGCACACATTCACATCACACACACACACACACACGGAGATACACACACAAAAACATGCACAATCTTGCATACAAGTGCACACATACACTCACACCCACTCATAAAACCAAACAAACAAACATACATATGCACATCCTCACATAGACATACACACAAACTCATAAACACACACACGTACATGCACATACATGTATGCACATGTGCACATATGTACAAAAACACGCACATGCACACATAGATGTATGCAAACATGCATACACACACACAAACACATGCAGGCACACACATTAACACACATAAATTTATGCATATACACACATATTCACACATGCACATGTGCTCACACACTCAGACACATGCACATACACACACACACACACAGATATATATATATATATATATATATATATATATATATATATATATATATATATATATATATATATATATATATATATATATATATATATATATATATATATATATATATATATATATATATATATATAATCACATATGCTAACATGCATCAACACTGCCCAAGGCATGCACACACATGGAAACATGCATGCCCTTGCACAAGCACATGCACATGCACACTCATGCATGCATACAGATGCACACACCTGAACGCACACACACACACACACACCCACCAACACCTACACACACATGCACACTCACACACAAACAAAATAATAAAACACACATACACACACTCACTCACATGCAAACACACACAAACATACATGTATACACATAAACACAAACACTCAAGCTGTCTAACATATAGATGTGCCTACACACACTTACATGTAGATAGACAAAAATATACATGCCCACACGCATGCACAAATAGGCACACACATATACAGATGCACATGCATGCCCATGCACACACACATGTACATAGATGCACACAAACATGAATATATATACATAGACACACCTGTATAATTGCACACTTGCACACACATATGGAAACATGCATGCACACTCTAACACACAAACATACACAAAGACACAAACATGTAAATGCACAAACACATGCACATGCAAACATAAGAACGTGCACATGCATCTGTACACACACATGCACATATGCACATGCCCACACACCATACAAATGCACATACACATACATGCACAAATGCACATGTACATGCCCAAATAGATGCATGCATACACATATGCACACACACAAATGCATACACACGTACACATATGCACCCATATGCACCTAAACACAGACATAAATAGACACACATGCACACAACGGACAGACACATGCACACATAGGCAAACACATGATGCCCACGCTCACACATGCATGCACATACAAACACAAGAAAAACCACACATACATTCGTATAGATAGAAACATGCATAAGTACTCATGCATGCACAAAATGATCTCACAAATACAAACAAAAGCACAAATGCAGAGAAGCATACTTGCATAGACACAAATACACATAACCACATTCACACATTAGCACAAGCACAAACACAAACATACTTGCTCTTGCACAAAACCACACACACACACATAGACATGCACACCCACACAAACACACATGCACATGCGCACATGCACACACACATGTGTATGCAAACACATATGCAAACATATGCACATCCCAACACACATACACACACACACACACACTTGTGCATAGGAAAACATAGATGTATATATATGCACATATCCACACATATTAGGGCACACATGCACATATGCACACACACACACACTTATAATATATGCACACATATACATAGATAGACACATGTACACACACAAATGCATATGCACCTACAAACACACATGTGTGTGCATACACATACATAGGCACACACAGACATGAAATGCACAAGCGTGCATGCACACCTTACATAAATAAGCACATATACACCCACACACACACAAACACATACATGCACCCACCCACATAAACATGTGCATGCATGCAAACACACATAGACTCGCACACACTTATAATGCACACCAACACACACTTAACCCCCTCCCACACATACACACACATGAGTATATGTAGTTACACACCACACACACATACACACATACTCATGCAAGCGCACATGACATGCTTGTAGAGACACAAATAGACATACAGAGATGTGCATATATAGCCACACATATACATAAACATTAATATGAACCACACACACACACACATACTCACATGCACAAACACACATGCACATGGGCACGCACACATGCGCATCAACATACACATATCCATGCACATGAAAATGCATACCCACACACATGTACACATGCATATAGATGTATGCACTCACATGCAACCTCACATACAAAAACATATGTACTCACACATACACAAACCAATAAACTCACCCACAAACATATGCACAAGCAAACACACACATGCACAAACATAAGCGCATGCTTGCATATATAAACAACAACACACAAATAAAAACACACACGTAAACACGTATTGTACATGCATACACACACAATGACTTGTCCACGTAAGCACAGACACACATGTATGCACACCCACATGCATGCTCACACACATACAAGCAAACATGCACAAACACACACACAAATAGACACATACATGCAAGCACGCACATTATTATGCACACACAAGTACACACACCCACATGCACATGCATATGCACTCATATGTGCAAACAACACACATTAAGGCAAGCACAAAAATACACACACACCTACATATGCAAGCATATATGCATAGTCAACTCACAGACACCCACTCACACACATTCACACTCACTCTTACACAGAAACACAATACTACACACTCAAATGCACATTCATTCATACTCATAAGCATACATGCATGCACACACTTCCTCAAACACAGAAACATATAAATATATAAACACATGCACAAACACACACACACAAATGCACGTCCATGAACTCACACATGTACATTCCCAAACACACACAAATACACATATGCACATGTACACACACACCAACACAAACTCACACAAGCACGCACACAGACATAGAGACTCACATACATGCACATACACACAAGCACAACACATGTACCTACATGTACATATGCACACACAAAAATAAGGACTTACAAATACATATGTTCACAAACATTCACATATGTATGCAAAT
>JAIUJO010000096.1:0-2500 GCA_023846275.1 Vanilla planifolia
TTCTTTTACTTGTTGTTCTTCTTCTTCTACTGATTGTCCTTTCGTTTTTTTTTTCTTTTTCTTCTTTCTTCTTCTTCTTCTTCTCCTTCTCCTTCTTCTACTTCTCTTGTACATCTTCTTATTCTTCTACTTTTTCTTCTACTACTTCTCCTTATTCTTGTTTTTTCTTTTCTTCTAATTCTTCTTCTACTTCTTCCTCTTCTTCTTATTCTTCATCTTCTTCTTCTCCTTCTTCTTCTTCCTCTTCTTCTTTTTCTCCTTCTTCTTCAACTTTTTCTTCTTCTACTTCTTCTCTCTCTCTCTCTCTTCTTCTTCTTCTTGTTCCCCATCTTTTTCTTCTTCTTCTTCTTCTCCTTCTCCATCTTCTTCATCTTCTCTCCTTCTTCTTCTTATTCTTCTTATTCTTATTCTGCTTCTTCTTCATCTTCTCCTTTCGCTCATCTTCTTCTTCTTCACCTTTTTCTTCTTCTTCTTCTTCTCCTTCATCTTCTTCTTGCTCTTCTTCTTCTTCTTCATCTTTTGCTTCTTCTTCTTCTTCTTCTACCACTACTTCTTCTTCTTCTTCTTTTTGTTCTTCTTCGTCATCTTCTTCCTCCTCTTCTATTTCATGTTCTTGTTCTTCTTCTACTTCATATTCTTCTTTTTCATCTTCTTCATTGTTTTCTTCTTCTTCTTCTTCTTTTCCTTTTTCTTCTTCTTCTTCTTCCTCTTCTTCTTCTTCTTCTTCTTCTTCCTCTTCTTCTACATCTTATTCTTCTTCTTCTTCCCTCTCTCTTTTTCAACTACTTCTTCTTCTTTCTTCTTGTTCATCTTCTCCTTCTTGTCTAATACTTCTTTCCTTCTCCTTCTTCTTCTTCTTCTTCTTCTCCATCTTGTTTTTTTTTCTTTTTTCTCTTCTCCTTAATCTTCTTATCTTGTTCCTTTTCCCCATCTTCATCTTACTCCTCTTCTTCTTCTTCATCTTCTTCTTCTTCTTCTTCTTCTCCTTCTTCTCCTTCATTTTCTTCTTCTAATCTTCCTCTTTTTCATCTTCTTCTACTTCTTCTCTTTTTCCTTCTTGTTCTTGTTCTTGTTCTTGTTCTTCTCATTCTTCTTCTTCTTCTTCTCCTCCTCTCTTCTTCTCTACCTTCTTATTCTTCTACTTCTTCTATTTCTTCTCATTATTCTTCTTCTTTCTCTTCTTCTTCTTCTTCTCCTTTGTTGTTTTCTTATTCTTCTTTTTTTTCTTCTTCTTATTCTTCATCTTCTTATTCTCCTTCTTCTTCTTCTTGTTCTTCTTCTTCTCCTTCATCTTAAACTTTTTCTTCATATACTTCTTCACTCTCATCCTCTTCTTCTTCTTGTTCTCTATCTTCTTCTTCTTCTACTGCTTCTCCTTCTTCTTCGTCTTCTTATCCTTCTTCTTCTTGTGCTTCTTATTCTTATTCTCTTTCTTCTTCCTCTCCTTCTATCCCTCTTCATCATCATCATCTTCTTCTTCACCTTCATCTTCTTCTTCCTCTTCTTCTTTTTCTTCTTCTTCTTTTGCTTCTTCTTCTTGTTCTTCTTCATCTTTTTGTCCTTTTTCTCCTTCTTTTTCTTCCTCTTCTTCTTCCTCCCCTTCTTCTTCTTCTTCTTCCTCCTCTTCTTTTTCTTCCTCTTCTTCTTCTTCCTCTTTTATTTAATGTTCTTGTTCTTCAACTACTTCTTATCCTTCTTATTCATCTTCTTCATTGTTTTCTACTACTTCTTCTTCTACGACTTCTTCTTCTTCTACTTGTGCTTCTTTTTCTTCTTCTTCTTCGTCTTCTTCTTCTTCTTCTTCTTCTTTTTGCTCTTCTTCTTCTACTTCTTCCCCTTCATCTTTTTCAACTACTTATTCTTCTTCTTTCTTCTTATTCTTCTTCTCCTTCTTTTCTTCTTCTTCTTCTTCTTCTTTTCCTTTTTTTTCTTCTTCTTCTCCATCTTGTCTTCTTCTTCTTTCCCTTCTCTATAATCATCTTCTTCTTGTTCTCTTCTACATCTTCATCTTACTCCTCTTCCTCTAATCCATCTTCTTCTTCTTTTCTTCTTTTTCTTCTTCTTCTCCTTCATCTCTTCTCCTTCTCTTCTTCTTCTTCTTCTTCTAATCTTCCTCTTCTTCTTCTCCTTCTTCTACTTCTTCTCCATTCCCTTCTTCTTCTTGTTTTTCTTCTTATCCTTCGTCTTCTTCTTCTTCTTGTTCTCCTTCTTCTTCTACTTCTTCTGCATCTTCTTCTTTTCTTTTTCTTCTCTACTTCTTCTCCTTATTCTTCTTCTTTCTCTTCTTCTTTTTCTTCTTCTTCTTCTTCTTCTACATTGTTTTATTCTTCTTCTTTCCTTGTTCTTCTTCTTATTCTTCATCTTCTTCTCCTTCTTCTTCTTCTTCTTCTTCTTCTTCTTCTCCTTCTTCATCTCCAACTTTTTCTTCTTCTACTTCCTCTCTTTCTTCTTCTACTTCTTCTTCTTCCCCATCTTCTTCTTCTTCTTCTTCTTCTTCTCC
>JAIUJO010000096.1:20000-25000 GCA_023846275.1 Vanilla planifolia
TCTTCTTCTTCTTCTTCTTCTTTTTCTTCTTCTTCTTCTTCTTGTTATTTTTATTATTATTATTATTATTATTATTATCATTTTTGTTATTATTATTATTATTATTATTATTATTATTCTCCTCCTCTTCCTCTTAATTTTTCTTCTTCTTCTTCTCCTTCATCGTCTTCTTGTCCTTTTCTTCAACTTCTTCTTCTTCTTCTTCTTATTCTCCTTCTCCTCCTCCTTCTTCTAGTTCTTCTTCTTGCACTCCTTCTTCTTCTTCCTCTTCTCCTTAATCTTTTACTTCTTCCTCTTCTCTTTCTTTTTCTTCTTCTTCTTCCTCTTCTCCATCTTCTTCATCTGCTTCTTCTCCTTCTTCTTTTTCTTCTCATCTTCTTCTTCTTCTTCATCTTCTTGTTCTTCTTCTTCTTCTTTTTCATCTTCTTTTCCTTCTCGTTCTTATTCTTCTTCTCCTTCTTCTTCTTCTTCTTTTTCTTCTTCTTCTTCTTCTCCTCCATCTTCTATTGCTTCTTCTTCTCTTTCTTCTTCTTCCTTTTATTCTTCTTCTTCTTCTCCTTCTTCTTCTTCTTACTCTCCTTCTTTTTCTTCTTATTATTCTTTTTCTTCTTCTTGTTCTTATTCTTCATCTTCTTCTTCTTCCTCTTCTTCTTCTTCTACTTTTTCATCTTAGTCTACTTCTTCTTCTTCTTCTTCATCATGGTCATCTTTTTCTTCTTCTTCTTCTTCTTCTCCTTCTTTGTCCTATTCTTCTTCTTCTTCTTCTTCTTCTTCATCTTCTTCTTCTTCTTTTCCTTTTCCTTCTTCTTCTACTCCATTTCTTCTTCATCATCATCATCTTCTTCTTCTTCCTCTTCTTCTTTTGCTTCTTCTTCTGCTTCTTCTTCTTTGTCTACTTCTTCTTCTTCTTCTAATCCTTCTTCTCCTTTTGCTTTTCTTCTTCTTCATCTTCATCTTCTTCTTCTTCTTCTGCTCTTCTTCTTCTTCTTCTTCTTCTTCTTCTTCTTTACCTTCTTCTTCTTCTTCTTCTTCTCCTTCTTCTTCTTCTTCTTCTTCTTTTACTTCTACAACTCCTTCTTCTTCTTCTTCTTCTTCTTCTTTTCTTATTATTATTATTCTTCTTCTCCTTCTTCTTCTTCTCCTCCTTTTCTTCTTCTTTTTCTTCTTCTTCTTCTTCCTCTTCTTCTTCTTCTTCTTGTTCTTGTCTTCTTCTTCTTCTCCTTTCCTTCTTCTTCTTCGTCCTCTTCTCCTTCATCTTCGTCTTCTTGTTCTTCTTGTACTTCTTCTTCTTTCTCTTCTCCTTCTTCTTCTCAAATACTTCTTCTTCATCTTCTTCTTCTTTTTCTTCTAATTCTTCTTCTTCTACTCCTTCTCTTTCTTCTTCTTCTTCTTCTTCTTTTTCTTCTTCTTCTTCTTCTTCTTCTTCTTCTTCTTCCTATTCCACTTCTTCTTCTTCTTCTTCTTCTTCTTCTTCTTCTTGTGTCTATTTCTTCTTCTTCTTCATCATCATCATCTTCTTCTTCTTCTTCTTTTCCCCTTGTTCTTCATCTTCTTCTTCTTCTTCTCCTACTTCCTCTTCATCTTCTTCTGTTTCCCCTTCTTCTTCTCTTCTTTTTCTTCTTCCTCTTCAACTTCTTCTTCCTCTTCTTCTTCTTCTTCTTTTGCTTTTTCTTTTGAGTCTTCTCCTTCTTCTTCTTCTTTTTCTTCCTATCATACATCTTCTTCTTCTTGTTTTTTGTCTTCTTCTTGTTTTTTGTCTTCTTCTTCTTCTTTCACTTCTTCTCCTCCTTCTACTTCTACTACTACTACTTCTTCTTCTTCTTCTTCTTTTTCTTCTTCTACTCCTCCTTTTCTTCTTCTTCTTCTTCTTCTTTTCTTCTTCTTCTTCTTCTTCTTCTTCTTCTTCTCCTTCTTCTCCTTCTTCATATTCTTCTCCTTCTTCTTTTTCTTCTTCTTCTTCTTCTTCTTCTTCTTCTTCTTCTTCATCTTCTTCTACCTCTTCTTATTCTTTTTCTTCTTCTTCTTCTTCTATTTCTACTACTACTACTTCTCCTACTTCTTCTTCTTCATCATTATCCTCTTCTTCTTCTTCTTCACCCTCTTCTTCTTCTTCTTGTTCTTCTTCTCATCCTCCTCCTCATTTTTCTTTTTCTTCTTCTTCTTCTTCTTCTTCACCTATTTCATCATCTCTTCTTCTTCTTCTTCTTCTTCTTCTTCTTATCCTTCTTCTTCTTCTTTTTCTTCTTCTTCTTCTAATTCTTCTTCTTCTTTTTCTTCTTCTTCTTCTTGTTTTTCTTCTTCTTCGTTATGCTTCTTCTTCTTCTTCTTCTTCTTCTGATTCTTTTTCTTCTTCTTCTTCGTTTACTTCTCCTTCATCTTCTTCTTCTCCTTCATCTTCTTCTTCTCCTTCTTCTTCCTCCTCCTCTTCTTCTTCGGCTTCTTCTGCTTCTTCTTCATTTTCATCATCACTTTCTTCTTCTTCTTCTTCTTCTTCTTCTTCTACTTGTCAATCTTCTTTGCCTTCTTCTTCATCTTGTTTTTCTTCTTCTTCTTGTTCATCATCTTCTTCTTCTTCTTCTTCTTCTTCTCTTACTTCTTCTTCTTCTTCATATTCTCATTCTTCTTCTTCTTCTACTTCCTCTTCTTCTTCTTCTTATTCTTCTTGTCCTTCTTCTTCTCCTCCTTCTTATTCTTCTACTACTTCTCCTTATTCTTCTTCTTTTTCTTTTTCTCCATCTAGTTCTTCTTCTTCTTCTTGTCATCTACTTCATCTTCTTCTTCTCCCCCATCTTCTTCTTCTTCTTCTTCTTCTTCTCCTTCTTCTTCTTCTCCTTCTTATTTTTCTTCTTCTTCTTCGCCTTCTTCTTATTCTTATTACTATTATTACTCTCCTTCTTCTTCTTTTTCTTCTTCATCATCTTCTTCTTCTCCTTTTTTCTTCTTCTTCTTCTTCTTCTTATCCATCTCCTTCTTCTTCTTCTCCTCCTTCTCCTTTTATTTCTTCCTCTTCTTCTTCTTCTTCTTCTTATCCTTCTTCTTCTTCTTCTCCTTTACCTGTTCTAATTGTTCTTCTTCTTCTTCTTCTTCTTTTGCTTCTGCTTGTTCTCCTTCTTCTTTTTCTTCTTCTTCTTCTTCTTCTTCTTTTTCTTCTTCTTCTTGTTCTTCTCCTTCTTCTTCTCCTTCATCTCCTTCTTCTTCCACTTCTTCTTCTTCTTTTCCCCTTCAACTTCTTCTTCTTCTTCTTCTTCTTCATCCTCTTCTCATTTTCTTCTTCTTCTTCTTCTTCTCCATTTTCTTCTTCTTCTTATTATTATTCTAAGTTTTCTTCTTCCTGTTCTTCTTCTTCTTTTGGTCCCTCTTCTACTTCTTCTTCTTCTTCTCCTTCTTCTTCTTCTCCTTCTCTTTCTTTTTCTACTTCCTCTTCCACTTTTTCTTCTTCTTCTTCTTCCTCTACTTCTTCTTCTTCAGATTCTTCTTCTTCCTTTTCTTCTTTTTCTTCTTCTTCTTCTTCTTCTTCTTCTTCTTCTTCTCCTTCTTTTTAATCTTGTTCTTCTTCTTCTTCCTCTTCTTTTCGTCTTTCTCTTCCTCCTCTTCCTCCTCCACCTCGTCCTCCTCCTCCTCTTCTTCTTCTTCTTCTTTCTTTACTTCTTCTTCTACTTCTTCTTCTTCTCCTTCTTCTTCCTCCTCTTCTTCTTCTTCTACCTCTTCATCTATTCATTTTCTTCTTCTTCTTCATCATCATCCCATTCTTCTTCCCCTTCTTGTTCTACTTCTCTTTCTTTTTCTTCTTCCACTTCTTCTTCTTCTTCTTATACTTCTTCTTCTTTCTTTTCTCCTTCTTATTCTTCTTGTACTTCTTCTTCTTGTTCTTCTTCTTCTTCTCCTTCTTCTTCTTCTCATTTTCTTTTACTAATTCTGCTTCTTCTTCTTCTTCCTTTTCTTCTTCTTCTTCTTCTTTTTCTTCTTCTTCTTCTTCTTCTTCTTCTTTTTCTTCTTCTTCTTCTTCTTCTTCTTCACGTCCTCCTCCTACTTCTACTTCTTATTCTACCTCTTCCTCTACTTCTTCTTTCTCCTCCTCCTCTTCTTCTTCTTCTACTTCTTCTTCTACTTCTACTTCTTCTTCTTCTTCTTCTTCATCTTCATCTTCTTCGTATTGTGGTTTTACTTCTTCTTCTCCTTCTTTTGCTTTTGCTTCTTCTTTTTTCTTTTTCTTCTTCTTCTTCTTCTTCTTCTCCTTCTTCTTCTTCTTCTTTTTCTTCTTCTTCTTCCTCCTCTTCTTCTTCTTCACCTCCTCCTCCTCTTCTACTTCTTCTTCTTGTTCATCTTCTTCTACTTGTTCTTCTTCCTCTTCTTCTTCTCCTTCTTCTTCTTTTTCTTCTCCTTCTTCTTTTTCTCTTTCTTCTTCTTCTTTTTCTTTTTTCTTTTTCTTCTTTTACTTCCACATCTTCTTCTTCTTCTTCTTCTTATTCTTCTTCCTCGTCTTCTTCTTTCCCTTCCTCTTCTTCTTCTTGTTCTCCTTCTTCTTGTTCTTCTTCTTCTTTATATTCTTATTATTATTGTCATTATTATTATTATTATTACTATTATTACTATTATTATTATTATTATATTATTATTATTATTATTGTTGTTATTATTATAATTATTATTATTAATATTCTAATCCTTGTTCTTCCACTTGTTTTTTATTCTTCGCCTTCTACTTTTTATTATTCTTCTTCTTCTTCTTCTTCTTTCCTTCTCCTTGTTCTTCTTCTTGCACTCCTTCCTCTTCTTCTTAATCTTCTTCTTCTTCCTCTTCTCTTTCTTCTTCTTCTGGTTCCTTCTTCTTCTTCTCATCTTCTTCTTCTTCATCTTCTTCTGCTTCTACACGTTCTTTTTCTTCTTCTTTTACTTCTTGTTCTTATTATTCTTCTTCTTCTCTTTTCTTCTTCTTCTTCTTCTTCTTCTTCTTCTTCTTCTCCTTCTTCTTCTTCTTACTCTCCTTGTTCTTCTTCTTC
>JAIUJO010000096.1:32500-55000 GCA_023846275.1 Vanilla planifolia
TTCCACTTTTGTTTTGTAATTTTATATTAATGATTTCTTTTTTTAATGTGGTTTAGAATAATATGGTCGCCAGTCATAAGCTGGTGGAAAACCATAAATATAATTTAAATCTTCTAAGAACTTAGAGCAATAGTTATAATTCATTCTAGAAGATTTTAAATTTCTACTCATTTCTTTTTTAGCAAAGGTATTTTTTGCAAATTGTTTCCATGGTTTCTTTGCATGCTCTTTCGAGCATACTAGTATTTTGTGATCCTTGACTTAAAGATCTAGTTCTATTGTTTGATAATTTTTGGTATTTTGAAGAGATAATATAATACCAAAAGAAAGGAAACTTGGAAAAAGCCCCTAAATCTAGAATTCTTATTGAGGGGTGTGGTTTAGATAGTAAATGCAGCCTATGTATTTGGCTACAAATTCATCTAACATACAAATATCACATAGCTTCATCTTGTAAAGTTTTTCTTCATAGTTATTATTTTTAGTTTATTCTAATCTAGTGAAATTAGCTACTGAAAGTGTTACTAATATTTCTATTACTATTTGTTTATCTTGTTATTATAAGATTTTTTGAATCTCTACTTAATGGTTTCTTTTGAAATTTGTTAATAGGGACAATGCATTTTCTTCCCAATAAGATGTAGCGAATAGTATATATTCAGATACATTCATAGTAGGAGCAAGCATAAATATGGTTCCTTTTACTTTTTGAGTCCACTCAATACAATAATCTTTGACTCTTTTATATAGACTTTGATCTAAGTTTAGAGTTAGTCCTCATATGAACGAGTCTCTTTTTTCTTCTAGATGTCCTATTTTTTTATGTTAAGTATGCCAATCGGAGCATTTATCATAATTTAATATTGTTGAATATGAAGGAGTTGCATGAACATTTTTCATATTATCTCTTTGGGATTCTCTCATGTCTACTTCGAGAGATGTTGTTGGAGGTTGTGGAGTTTGTGGGGTATAGCCTTGTGGGCTTGGTAGATAGAGTGTATTTCAACTACTTTCTTCTCTCTTATGTGTTCTAATATTATAATTATTATTATATTATTTTCTACAAAAATCTATAACCTTATGATTTTGTTCATAGTTATTATAAACTTTTTCACTAAAAATTTCTCGAGTGAGCTTTGTTGTTGAAGTTCTAAGAACTTCAAATAACAAGATTTATCTAACTATTTTAAATCAATAATAAAATTTGAAGATGTTAATTTAACCATTATTATTTAGTTAATTTGGTTCTTATATAAAGGAACTTTGTATTACTTGTATTTTTGTTCTAGGTTCTGAATTGTATCTTTAATCACTTTTAGTTGATCTATGATAAATTTCAAAATACCTGTGATGGTAGGTGTAGCTTCATTTTTTATTGTGATAGGTAAATGGATTATGTGTTCATAATCTTTTGTATTTGCTAAAATTTGACACTTGTTAGTGTCATCAGGTACCAATATATCTTTCATTTTGTTTTGAATGAAAATTCTTGTCTTTTTATTACAAGAAAGGTTTGTAATATGAGTTTTGATTTTTTTAAGAGACTTATTCTTCTTTGTGTTATATTTCTCTTTTGACCCAATATTTTATGCCAACATCTACCCATCTAAAACTGTAAGTTCATGTAGCTTTCTAGAGGAAGTTAAGGATTCAACAAAAGATCTCTAGTAGACTGCTACATAAAATACGAGCACAACTATGGTTCGTTTCCTATCCCATAGCACAAAAATATAATGACAAAGGGGAAGTAGAATCTTAAATAATCAAACTCATGGTACAAAGTAATCTTTTAATAAGAAAACATAAAAAATTTTACTCAAACATAAAGAAGTAAGCAAACATAAGTTTATTTAAAAAACAAACTTCTAGTAACAAAAGAGCACGAGGCTCTGATACAAGTTTTACACATGCCAACATTAATATAGGTCACATTCACAAAATACTCACTAGTAAGGGTTACATATAGAGAGAGGAAAACCAAAATATACAAAATACTTGTACACTATTAATAAGCCTAAAAGGTACACAATTGTTACCCAAATAAAAAATCTTAGGGATACAATGGGAATATTATATGGCTCTAAATGATACTTCTACATTTAGATCTATTATCCCATATAATTTTGTAAAATTATTTAATGTTGAAATTGGTAAAACAATCTAACCAAAAGTCGTAGATATACGACATGTCAAATTAGATAATGATATTCAACTCTTTGTCAAAACATTAAAACCAAAAGTACAAATACTTGTAGAATATTTTATTTCCTCTAACAATACAATTTCTACTATTACCAAAAATCCAATACAAAGAACTTTTTCCATAAGTCTTCTAAGATATTATGAAGAAGGAGAAACAACAATATCTCAAGAATGTATACCCAGCTTTCATTTACTTATTTAAGATCTAATAAAAGGACGTACTTTATGCCTTCTAGAAAATAACAAGCATGTTACCCCTCCACAATGGATCTAAAGAAAAAAACTCAATTACAAATTTATCTTCTAATCACCATACATCTTCCAGAATATGAGGATATAATAATACAAGCTTTAATAGACATTGGTACTAAAACAAGTTTACTTCAACAAATTTTTATTCCTAAACAATTTTGGCTTCCTTTAGAAACCAAAACAACCCTAACCAACTTTATGGGTCGACATGTCCTAGTAACTCATAAAGTTGCCAATCTAACAATCTCCCATTTGGATATTTACAATAACCTAAATACTTATCGCTTCATCTTTGCTTTATTAACATTAGATTTTAATATCGATTGTTTACTTGGCCTAGATAACATTCTACATTTTGCACCATTTAATACCTACTTTTTTTATTTTGATGGATACTCCATTCCTTGTATTCATCTCCTTGCACAACTTGCTTCTTACTTTTCCCCTACAGCATAGCATAGTGAAAATTGCAAACCCAAAAGGACACTGATTAATACAAATATCACACCCTTTGAAGAAACAATACATAAACTCATTGAACCCTTATATTTCAATGATCCTTTAAATGGTTTATCAAATCTTTGAGATATTGTTCAATAAAACTTTTAGAACAATACCAAAATACTAATATACATTTTAATAGTATAATGGTATCTCTAGTAGATAAATAAGAGTTTAATAGTCAAATACATAAACTATTAAATTTTAACCTCATAAAAAAGAACCACAGCTCTTATTCTTCTCCAACCTCTATAATAAGAAATCATACCGAAATAACACATGGAAAAGCCAAAATGGTAATTAATTATATCAAGTTAAATTCTTGCACTAAATTTGATGATTATTTTATACGAACCATTGGAGCACCTAATAAAACAAATATAAGGTACAAAATACTACAGCAAATTTGATGCCAAATTAGGTTTTTGACAAATCAAACTTGCAAACGAGACATTTATTGAATTAACAATCTTTAGCTTTCCTCAATGACATTTTGAATGATTAGTTATGCCATTTGGACTCAAAAATGTACCACAAATATTTCAAAAATTGATTAACTCCATCATTGGCCATTTACCTTATGTAGTGGCATATATAGATGATATTCTTATTTTTTCTTAAACAGAAGAAGAGCATAAAGGACATTTGTTACATATCATTAAACTAATGCTTAACCACAGTAATATTTTATGCCCAAAAAAATCAAATTATTCAAAACTAAAATCGACTTCTTTGGGAAACAAATAAAAAAATGGTTAAATACAATTACAAGACCATATCTATTCAAAAGTAAAAGAGTTTCTTGAAACCTTTACCAGTTTAAAACAACTGTAGAGTTTTTAGGACTCTTAAACTATGGTAAAAAAATTCATACCAAAACTTTCTTCCAAACTAAAAGCTTTACAAAACAAATTAGCTAAAGAACAAGCAAAATATAAAATGAGTAATAGTGAACAACCTTGTCAATGAAACACAAATAAAAGTCCTATCTCTTTAACTATAGATGAACAAAATGAGGTTAAACATATCAAAGAAGAAGATAATCTTACATTAAAAACAACTTCTTTAGATCTCTTTTGGTCTGGATTACATATAGATAATCTTACATTAAATATATTCCTAGATTTACTAACATTATTACTAATTTTCTTAGTAGACCAGGAATAAGGATGAACTTCTTTTATTAAAAAGCTTTGTTGAAAACATAAAGTGCTTAAAGGAAGCCAAAGCTCAACAAGCAGAAACTTCAAAGGCCCAATTAGTCGAGTCTGAAAACTCAAAAGCACAATAGGTTGTCCTACAATGACCCAAAAGGTAGGCCAAAAAATTGAAGCCCAACAAGCGGTTTAAGGAAAGACCCAAGCCTAGTCGACAAAAATTCTGATCAAGCAAAAAAGTCTAATAAATGCAAGTGGAATTGTAGAAAAAGGAAAAACCTTTGCTTCTACAATAACAAAAGACTGGTACAACAAGGATCAATGAACTATAGATCCTAACTACTTTGATAAACTAAATGGCTATTTTAAAGCCATAAAAAGCTTAGAATGGCAATCTGCTAAAAATTAGTTAACCCATATTGAGAGAAGTTATTTACCTCTTAAGCAACAATATTCTTAGCAAACTACACAAGAACAAGCCTATAAAAAATCATTAGAAAAAAAATTGCTTTCTTGCTCTTCTAGAACACAATCAAAAGCCATTTAGACTTTAGAAGAACAACTCAGTCAAAAAGACACCCTCGCTAATATTTTATCCATCTACAGACAGTAGATCTTGTCCAAATATAAATAAAAGACCTTTTAGGAATACTCCAACAACTCAACATAAAAAATGAATAGGCCAAAAAACATGAAGCAAAAACTACAGTTTAAGACATGCTTCAACTTTGTCAACAACAAACTCTAGATGAAGATAAGTTACTCCTATTCTTGAAATAACTCGAAGAAACAAATGTTAATCAATTATTTCTTAACTATGAAGTCTTTTACTCTATAGAAGAGAGACCAAGAATAATTGCCTGCTTCAATGAAATAGCTCAACATCAAACACACATATGCAAAGGTATTGTTCATGAGGTATACATCAATACAACTCATCCTAAAGACTACATAGGATATATTATCGACATCTGCAAAATAATCTACATCTTTATGCTAATAAATTCAACACTATTTTTTATTTTTTGAATCTGGTCTATTTGATAAGAAAGAGAGTATATCAATTTATACTCTACCATACAATTATGGATGTTGGTCTCGTACAACTACTGCTTAATTGGAAGAATTAAAAACTAGCATCTTTAATGACGAGGAATTAAGATGGCATGCTGGCCAAGCTTTCTTACAAAACATAGACTTTTGAACGAAATATTTAGCAAAATAAGTACACAACGGAAAAATAATATTTTTTCTTGACACTTTAGTAGCTGAAATAGAAAACCTTTCTAAGAAGGAAAAACAGAAAATTTTTCTCAAAAAAATAAACTAGCAAAAATTGGATGAAGCAGTAAAGATGACTACCTAACATAGGATACGGACTATAGCCATAATACAAAACATTATATGGATGAGAATATCATGGAAGCATTGGATCTCACTGATTAAAAGCATGGTGGGGCCCACAATGCACTCAAATCATATGATTTTATCATGCTAGCTCAAACCATACAAATTATTATGACATAATTCCAAAAGATAGTGCACCAAAAACTGACAGCTTAGAATGCAATTATGGCACACTACGGTAACAATTGGAGGACATTTTGGTTCATACTGAAGCAAACCTGCTTAAAATAGCCTACTTCTCCAACTACGAAGGAGGAGGAGGAGAAGAAGAAGAAGAAGAAGAAGGAGAAGGAGAAGAAGAAGAAGAAGAAGAACAAGAAGGATAAGAAGAAGGAGAAGAAGAAGAAGAAGAAGTAGAAGAATTTGTAGTACTCAAACAAGAACAACAGAAGAAGAAGAAGAAGAAGAAGAAGAAGAAGAAAAGGAGGAGGACGTGGAATAAGAAGAAGAAGAACAAGAAGAACAAGAAGAAGAAGAAGAAAAAGAAGAAGAAGAAGAAGAAGAAGAAGAAGAAGAAGAAGAAGAAGTAGAGGAAGGATAAGAAGAAGAAGAAGAAGAAGAAGAAGAAGAAAAAGAAGTACAAGAGGAAGAGGAAGAAGAAGAGGAAGAAGAAGAAGAAGAAGAGGAAGAAGAAGAAGAAGAAGAGGAAGAAGAAGAAGTAAAAGAAGAAGAAGTCGATGAAAAAGAAGAATTAGAACAAGAAGCAGTAGTAGTAGTAGAAGAAGAAGAAAAAAAAGAAAAGAGAAAGAAGAAGAAGAGGAATAAGAAGAAGAAGAAGAGGAGGAGGAAGAAGAAGAAGAAGAAGAACAGAAAGAAGAAGTAAAAGAAGTAGGAATAAAAATAAAAGAGGAAGAAGAAGAAGAAGAAGATGTAGAAGTAGGAAAAGAAACAGAAAAGGAAGAAGAAGAAGAAGAAAGAGACAAAAAAAGGAAGAAGAAGAAGAATAAGAAAAAGAAGAAGAAGTAGTAGAAGTTGAATAATAATAATAATAATAATAATAATAATAATAATAAGAAGAAGAATAAGAAGATTTAGAAGAAGTAGTAGTAGTAGCAGAAGAAGAAGAAGAAGAAGAAGAAGTAGAAAAAGAAATAGTAGTAGCAATAGTAGTTGTAGAAGAAGAAGAAGAAGAAGAAGAAGAAGAACTTCAAGTAGAAGTAGAAGAAGAAGAAGAAGAAGAAAAAAGAAGAAGAAAAAGAAGAAGAAGAAGTTGGAGAAGAAGAACGAGAAGAAGAAGAGGATGAAGAAGAAGAAGAAGAAGAAAGATAAGGAGATGAACAAGGAGGAGAAGAAAATGGTGAAGAAGAAGAAGAAGAAGAAGAATAAGAGCAAGAAGAACAAGAGAAAGAAGAGGAAAAAGAAGAAGAGAAAAGATATAAAGAAGAAGAAGAATATGTAGAAGAACGAGGAGGAGAAGTAGAAGTAGAAGAAAAAGATGTTGCAGTAATTGTAGAAGAAGAAGAACTAGTAGAAGAAGATGTAGAAGAAGAAGTAGAAGAAGCAGAAGGTGATGATAAAAAAGAAGTAGAAGAATTAGATGTAGAAGTAAGAGTTCTTGTAGTAGTAGTGGAAGAAGAAGAAAAAGGAAAAGTTGAAGAAGTAAAAGAAGCAGAAGTATAATAAGTAGAAGTCGAAGAAAAAGAAAAGAAGAAGAAAAAAGAATAAGAAGACGAAGAAGAAGAAGAAGAGGAGGAAGAAGGGAGAGGAGAAGAAGAAGAGGAAAATGAAGAAGAAGAAGAATGAGAAGAAGAAGAAGAAGAAGAAGAAGTAGAAGTAGAAAAAGAAGAAGAGGAAGGAGAAGAAGAAGAAGAGAAGAGGAAGAAGAGGATGATCTAAAGAAGAAAAAGAATAAGAATAAGAAGAAGAAGATGACGATGATGAAAAAGAAGAAGAAGATGAAAAATAAGAAGAAGAACAAGAAGAAGAAGAAGGCGAAGAAGAAGAAAAGGAAGGCGGAAGAAGTAGAAAATGAAGAAAATGAAGAAGAAAAAGAAGAAGAAGAAGAAGAAGAAGAAGAAGGAGAAGAAGAACGAGAAGAAGAGGAAGTGTAAGAAGAATAAGAAGAGGAAGAAGAAGGAGAAGAAGAAGAAGGGGATTAAAAAGAAGTAGTACATGAAAAAGAAGAAGAGGAAGAAGAAGGAGAAGGAGAAGAAGGAGGAGAAAAAAAGGGGAAGAAGGAGAAGAAGAATTAGAAGAAGAAGAAATAGAAGCAAAAGAAGGAGAAGTAGAAAACGAAGAGGAAGAGGAAGAAGAAGAAAAAGAAGAGGAAAGAGCTGTAGTAGAAGAAGAAGAACAAGAACAAGAAGTAAAAAAAAGTAGTAGTAGCAGTAGTAGAAGTAGTGGTAGATGTAGAAGAAGTAGTAGTAGTAGTGGAAGAAGAAGAAGAAGAAGGAAAGGAAGAAGAGGAAGAAGGAAAAGGAGAAGAAGAAGAAGAAGATGAAGAAGAAGAAGAAGGAGAAGAAGAAGAAGAAGAAGAAGATGATGAAGAAGAAGCAGAAGTAGAAAAAGAAGAAGGGGAAGTAGAAGAAGAAGAAGAAGAAGAAGAGGGAGAAGAAGAAGAAGATGATGACAAGAAGAAAAAGAATAAGAATAAGAAGAAGAAGATGAAAAATTAGAAGAAGAACAAGAAGAAGAAGAAGAAGAAGATGAAGAAGAAGTAGAAGAGGAAGAAGATGATGATGAAGAAGTAGAAGAAGAAGAAGGAGAAGAAGAAGAAGGAGAAGAAGTGGAAGAGCAAGAAGAAGAAGAAGAAGAAGGAGAAGACAAAGAAGAGGATGAAGAAGAAGTAGTAGATGAAAAAGAAGAAGAGGAAGAAGAAGGAGAAGGAGAAGATGGAGGAGAAAAAAAGAAGGAGAAGAAGGAGAACAAGAATTAGAAGAAGAAGAAATAGACGTAAAAGAAGGAGAAGTAGAAAACAAAGAGGAAGAGGAAGAAGAAGGATATGTAGTAGAAGAAGAAGAAGAAGGAGAACAAGAAGTAGGAAAAGTAGTAGTAGCAGTAGTAGAAAAAGTAGTGGTAGTTGTAGAAGTAGTAGTAGTAGTGGAAGAAGAAGAAGAAAGAAGAAGAACAAGAAGAAGAAGACGTACAAGAAGAAGAAAAACAAGAAGAGGAAGAAGAAGAACAAGAAGTAGAAGAAGAAGTAGTAATAGTAATAGTGAAGGAAGAAGAATAAGAAGTAGTAAAAGAAGGCAAAGAAGAAGAAGAAGAAGAAGAAGAGCAAGAAGAGGAAGTAGAAGGAGAGAAGAAGAGGTAGAAGAAGTAGAAGAAGAAGAAAAAGAAGAAAAAGGAGAAGAAAAAGAAGAAGAAGAAGAAGTAGAATAAAATAAACAAGTAGAAGAAGGAGAAGAAGGTCGAGAAGAAGAAGGAGAAAAAGTAGAAGTAGAAGTAGAAGAAGGAGAAGATGAAGAAGAAGAAAGAAGAAGAAGAAGAAGAAGAAGAAGAAGAAGAAGAAGAAAAGAAGAGGAAGAAAAAGAAGAAAAAGAAGAGTAGAAGAAGAAGAAGAAGAAGAAGAAGATGAAGATGAAGAAGAAGTAGAAGAAGAAGAAGGAGATGAAGAATTTGAAGAAGAAGAAAAAGAAGAAGAAGAAGAAAGAGATGAAGAAAAAGAAGAAGAAGAAGATGATGATGAAGAACATGAAGATGATAAAGAAGAAGAAGAAGTTGAAGAAGAAGAAGATGAAGAAATGATGAAGAAGACGAAGAAAAAGAAGCAGAAGAAAAAGAAAAAGAAGAAGAAAAAGTAGAAGAAGTAGAAGGAGAAGTAGAAGAAGAAAAAGAAGAAGAAGAAGAAGAAGAAGAATGATAACACAAAGAAGAAGAAGAAGACGAAGAAAAAGAAGAAGGAGAAGAATAAAAAGAAGAAGAAAAAGAAGAAGAAAAAGAATTAAATGAAGAAGAAGAAGAATCTGATGAAGAAGAAGAAGAAGAAAAAGAAGAAGAAGAAAAGGGCGAAGAAGAAGATGAAAAAGAAGAAAAGCAAGAAGAAGAAGAACAAGGAAAACATGAAGAAGAAGAAGAAGAAGAAAAAGAAGAAGAAGGAGAAAGTGAAGAAGAAGAAGAAGAAGGAAGAGGAGGAGGAGGAGGAGGCGAAGAAGAAGAAGAAGAGAAGAAGAAGAAGAAGAATTAAAAGAACATGAAGAAGAAGATGAAGAAGAAGTAAAAGAAGATGAGGAAGAAGAACAAAAAGAAGAAGACGAACGAAAAGAAGAAGAAGAACAAGGAGAAGTTGAAGAAGAAGAAGAAGAAGGAGAAGGAGAAGAAGAGGAAGTTAGAGAAGAAGAAGAAAAAGAAGAAAAATGAGAAGACATAGAAGATGAAGTTGAAGAAGAAGAAGAAGATGAATAAGTAGAAGAAGAAGAAGGAGAAGGAGAAGGGGAAGGAGAAGGAGGAGAAGAAGGAGAAGGAGGAGGAGGAAAGGAAGAAGAAGAAAAAAAAATTGAAGAAGAAAATGAGGAGGAAGAAGAAGAAGAAGAAGTAGAAGAAGAAGGAGAAGAACAAGTAAAAAAGTAGTAATAGTTGTAGAATAATAAGAAGAAGACGTCGAATAAGACGAAGATGATGATGAAGAAGACATAGAAGAAGAAGAAGGAGAAGAAGAGTTGCAAGAAGTAGAAGAAGAATAAGAAGAAAATGAAGAAGGAGATGAAGAAGAAGAAGAAGAAGAAGAAGAAGGATATGTAGTAGAAGAAGAAGAAGGAGAACAAGAAGTAGAAAAAGCAGTAGTAGCAGTAGTAGAAAAAGTAGTGGTAGTTGTAGAAGTAGTAGTAGTAGTGGAAGAAGAAGAAGAAAGAAGAAGAACAAGAAGAAGAAGACGTACAAGAAGAAGAAAAACAAGAAGAGAAAGAAGAAGAACAAGAAGTAGAAGAAGAAGTAGTAGTAGTAATAGTGAAGGAAGAAGAATAAGAAGTCGTAAAAGAAGGCAAAGAAGAAGAAGAAGAAGAAGAAGAGGAAGAAGAGGAAGTAGAAGGAGAGAAGAAGTGGTAGAAGAAGTAGAAGAAGAAGAAATAGAAGAAAAAGGAGAAGAAAAAGAAGAAAAAGAAGTAGAAGAAAATAAACAAGTAGAAGAAGGAGAAGAAGGTCGAGAAGAAGGAGAAAAAGTAGAAGTAGAAGTAGAAGAAGGAGAAGATGAAGAAGAAGAAGAAGAAGAAGAAGAAGATGAAGAAGAAGAAGAAGAATAAGAAGAAGAAAAGAAGAGGAAGAAGAAGAAGAAAAAGAGGAGTAGAAGAAGAAGAAGAAGAAGAAGAAGAAGATGAAGATGAAGAAGTAGAAGAAGAAGAAGGAGAACAAGAATTAGAAGAAGAAGAAGAAAAAGAAGAAGAAGAAGAAAGAGATGAAGAAAAAGAAGAAGAAGAAGATGATGATGAAGAACATGAAGATGATTAAGAAGAAGAAGAAGTTGAAGAAGAAGAAGATGAAGAAACGATGAAGAAGACGAAGAAAAAGAAGCAGAAGAAAAAGAAAAAGAAGAAGAAAAAGTAGAAGAAGTAGAAGAAGAAGTAGAAGAAGAAAAAGAAGAAGAAGAAGAAGAAGAAGACGAAGAAAAAGAAGAAGGAGAAGAATAAAAAGAAGAAGAAAAAGAAGAAGAAAAAGAATTAAATGAAGAAGAAGAAGAATCTGATGAAGAAGAAGAAGAAGAAAAAGAAGAAGAAGAAAAGGGCGAAGAAGAAGAAGAAAAAGAAGAAAAGCAAGAAGAAGAAGAACAAGGAAAACATGAATAAGAAGAAGAAGAAGAAGAAAAAGAAGAAGAAGGAGAAAGTGAAGAAGAAGAAGAAGAAGGAAGAGGAGGAGGAGGAGGAGACGAAGAAGAAGAAGAAGAAGAAGAAGAAGAAGAATTAAAAGAACATGAAGAAGAAGATGAAGAAGAAGTAAAAGAAGAAGAGGAAGAAGAACAAAAAGAAAAAGAAGAACGAAAAGAAGAAGAAGAATAAGGAGAAGTTGAAGAAGAAGAAGAAGAAGGAGAAGGAGAAGAAGAGGAAGTTAGAGAAGAAGAAGAAAACGAAGAAGAATGAGAAGACATAGAAGATGAAGTTGAAGAAGAAGAAGAAGATGAATAAGTAGAAGAAGAAGAAGGAGAAGGAGAAGGGGAAGGAGAAGGAGGAGAAGAAGGAGAAGGAGGAGGAGGAAAGGAAGAAGAAGAAGAAGAAGAAGAAGAAGATGATGATGATGATGAAGAAAAAGAAGCAGTAGTTGTAGAAGATGAAGAAGAAGAAAAAAATTGAAGAAGAAAAAGAGGAGGAATAAGAAGAAGAGGAAGTAGAAGAAGTAGAAGAAGAAGGAGAAGAACAAGTAAAAAAGTAGTAATAGTTGTAGAATAAAAAGAAGAAGAAGAAGAATAAGACGAAGATGATGATGAAGAAGACATAGAAGAAGAAGAAGGAGAAGAAGAGTTGCAAGAAGTAGAAGAAGAATAAGAAGAAAATGAAGAAGGAGATGAAGAAGAAGAAGAAGAAGAAGAAGAAGGATATGTAGTAGAAGAAGAAGAAGGAGAACAAGAAGTAGAAAAAGTAGTAGTAGAAAAAGTAGTGGTAGTTGTAGAAGTAGTAGTAGTAGTGGAAGAAGAAGAAGAAAGAAGAAGAACAAGAAGAAGAAGACGTACAAGAAGAAGAAAAACAAGAAGAGAAAGAAGAAGAACAAGAAGTAGAAGAAGATGTAGTAGTAGTAATGTGAAGGAAGAAGAATAAGAAGTAGTAAAAGAAGGCAAAGAAGAAGAAGAAGAAGAAGAAGAAGAGCAAGAAGAGGAAGTAGAAGGAGAGAAGAAGAGGTAGAAGAAGTAGAAGAAGAAGAAATAGAAGAAAAAAGAGAAGAAAAAGAAGAAGAAGTAGAAGAAAATAAACAAGTAGAAGAAGGAGAAGAAGGTCGAGAAGAAGGAGAAAAAGTAGAAGTAGAAGTAGAAGAAGGAGAAGATGAAGAAGAAGAAGAAGAAGAAGATGAAGAAGAAGAAGAAGAATAAGAAGAAGAAAAGAAGAGGAAGAAGAAGAAGAAAAAGAGGAGTAGAAGAAGAAGAAGAAGAAGAAGAAGAAGAAGAAGAAGATGAAGATGAAGAAGTAGAAGAAGAAGAAGGAGAAGAAGAATTAGAAGAAGAAGAAGAAAAAGAAGAAGAAGAAGAAAGAGATGAAGAAAAAGAAGAAGAAGAAGATGATGATGAACATGAAGATGATAAAGAAGAAGAAGAAGTTGAATGAAAAGATTCCTCCAAAATATCAAATTAGGAAAAATTGGTTTAGAAGAAAAAAGAAATTATTTCTTCAAAAATGAAAATCTTTCAGATATAGAAGACAATTTGGATGAAGACACCATGGAAGCACTCAATCTCGTAGAATAAAAGCATGGTGGGCCCAGCAAAAATAAAAGAAGACAACACCTAGAATGACAAGCGCACTAGCTAAAGCAAAAGAGGCAAAGCATCTACAAAAGAGACACCACTACAAAGATGGTTTGCCACCAAAAAAAGAGATTCTCTACCTTTGCTTAACTCCTAAGCATCAACAGTCTATAAATATTGCTCCTCAAGACTGAGGAAGATATAAGAAAAAACTACTCTCTTTGTTTCGAGTCTTGTAAGTTTGGTGTGCTCTCTCTCTCTAGTTCAAGTTTGCTCGTCTAAGTTCAAGTTTGCTCGCGTCTGTAAAATTGGTATCAGAGCCAGAAGTGCTCTAAGTCTGTAAGTTCTAAACTTTAATTATGTTTGTATTTTCGTTCAGAATGAATAGCTAAACATTTTACTTTGCGTTTTAATAATCTCTTTGATTGTATAATGGAATAGTTTTATTGTAATACTTTTGGCAGTATTTTTGTATTTTCTTTACGCTTTGAAGTAGGAAACGAATCATAGCTGTGCTCCTATTTTATGTAGCAATCTACTAGGGATGGTGGTCTTGTATGAATCCCTAACTTCCCCCAGAAAGCCACGGGAACCATCTGGTTTAGGAAGGGTAGATGTAGCCGTAAAATAGTGGGTCAAAACAGAAAATACAAAAATAAACTAAAAAAAAACTAATGCAAGAAACAAATTCTAGTATACAAACTGAGACATTATTAAAACACGAAGACTTATAAAATGAAAGAAATTTTAGTACCTAATGATACTTATAATTGTCAAGTATCTAAAACTCAGGATTATGAACACATAATCCATTTACCGACAGTAGGACAAGATCCTACCATAGCAGGTATTTTAAATTTTATCGTAGATCAATTAAAAGAAATCAAAGATAAAATTCAAAAACTCGAAGAAATTAATAAAACAAATAATAATATACCTACAACATCTAAGTTCCATTACCTTGGAACAAAATTAACCAAACATTAATGGTTAAAATCAAATCTTCTGATAAGATTATAGATTTACAACAACTAGATAAATCAGTTTATTCGAAGTTCTTAGAACTTTAAAAACAAGAATTAACCGGAGAAACATCTAGTGAGAATCTTTATTCATATTATGAACAAAATCAACAATTAATCGACTTTTATAAATCTCAAATTAATTATAACATTAACATGGAAAAAGGAGAAAGTAGTACACTTTATCTACCAGGATCTCCTGGTTATATACCTCAAACACTTCCTCATGAAACTCCACCTCCACCACCAACACATATACCTTCACCTGGACCAGAAGTCCATATGGATGAATCATAAGGAGATAACATAGAACGAAGTCATGCAACCCCTTCTTATGCAAATATGATCAATTATGGTAAACGCTCTGATTGGCGTACCTACCATAAAAATAAAAATAGACATTTAGAAGAAAGGAGAGATTCGTCTACGTGGGGATTAACATTAAACATTGATCATATACCATATAAAAAAATAAAGAATTATTGTGTCGAATGGGCACAAAAAATAAAAGGAACCATATTTATGCTTCCTCCCTCTATGACAGTTGCAGAATATATACAATTTGCAACATCCTATTGGGAAGGCAATGCTTTATCTTGGTTAACAAATTTTGAAAAAAATAACACGCAAGAATGTCAAACTATTTTACAACAACCTACTAAACAATCAGCTATCGAACTATTAGTATCCTTACTAGTAGTTGATTTTGTTGGAACAGAATGGAATGAAAATCAAAATTATGAAGAAAAACTTCACAAAATGAAGTTATGTGATATATGTATGTTAGATGAATTCGTAGCCACATATATCGGATACATTTATCATCTAGAAAAAACGCCACAACAAGAATTTTGGATACAAGGTTTCTTTTCCAAAATTCCTTTTCCTTGGAATAACATAATTTCTGATAAATATAGAGAATTAATCACCTCACAAGGCACTATGAAACCCCATAACACTGGTATGCTCAGAAGAGCATGTGCAGAAGCTATGGAGAAAACTTGTGAAAATACATCAGCCCAAAAAGAAATGAGTAGAAATTTAAAATCTTCTAGAATGGGCTACAATTGTTGTTCAAAATTTTCTGAAGACTTAAATTATGTCTATGGATTAACACTTCCTCAAACACTTCCTCATGAAACTCCACCTCCACCACCAACACATATACCTTCACCTGGACCAGAAGTCCATATGGATGAATCATAAGGAGATAACATAGAACGAAGTCATGCAACCCCTTCTTATGCAAATATGATCAATTATGGTAAACGCTCTGATTGGCGTACCTACCATAAAAATAAAAATAGACATTTAGAAGAAAGGAGAGATTCGTCTACGTGGGGATTAACATTAAACATTGATCATATACCATATAAAAAAATAAAGAATTATTGTGTCGAATGGGCACAAAAAATAAAAGGAACCATATTTATGCTTCCTCCCTCTATGACAGTTGCAGAATATATACAATTTGCAACATCCTATTGGGAAGGCAATGCTTTATCTTGGTTAACAAATTTTGAAAAAAATAACACGCAAGAATGTCAAACTATTTTACAACAACCTACTAAACAATCAGCTATCGAACTATTAGTATCCTTACTAGTAGTTGATTTTGTTGGAACAGAATGGAATGAAAATCAAAATTATGAAGAAAAACTTCACAAAATGAAGTTATGTGATATATGTATGTTAGATGAATTCGTAGCCACATATATCGGATACATTTATCATCTAGAAAAAACGCCACAACAAGAATTTTGGATACAAGGTTTCTTTTCCAAAATTCCTTTTCCTTGGAATAACATAATTTCTGATAAATATAGAGAATTAATCACCTCACAAGGCACTATGAAACCCCATAACACTGGTATGCTCAGAAGAGCATGTGCAGAAGCTATGGAGAAAACTTGTGAAAATACATCAGCCCAAAAAGAAATGAGTAGAAATTTAAAATCTTCTAGAATGGGCTACAATTGTTGTTCAAAATTTTCTGAAGACTTAAATTATGTCTATGGATGTCCTCCAGTTTATGATTGGAGAATATATACGAAACCTTCTTTTAAACAAAAAAGAAAACACAAATATAAAATTACTAAAAGAAAATGGACACCTGAATTTAAATTAAATAAAAAATATCGAAAGAAAAAATTTGTTAAAAAATATAGTAAAAAGAAAGGTAAAAAATATTGTAGATGTTTTAAATGTAATAAGGAAGGTCATTATGCAAATGAATGCCCAATAAACATTAAAAAAGTCTTTATCTCAAATCTAGACGACTATTCCATAAATATCAGCACTATAGATGAAATAACAGAAGACAGTTCTGTTTATGAAATTACATCTTGTTCAAACTCCACAGAGTCCGAATCTGACTCCATTGAGTCAAACTTTGAACACACTTTAGAAAAACAACAACAAAAATACGAGTTCGAAAAACTCAAAATCAATATGATTACTATAAATAAAACATTAACTCAAATAAAGGTTATACCTTTATTACCATCTCTAAAACTTCCAAACAAAGAAAGAATATCCTCACCAGGATATACAATTTATATGGGTAAAATGCTTAGGTTAAAACGTTATCGAACCACAGAGATAACGTTAGATTTAATCATTTTAATACCTTTTGGCTATTATGGAATCATACATAACATTCCACATCATGCCAAAGAAAACATTTTTATTACTCATGGGATTATAGAACCCATGACTTATGAAGCCCCCAAGATTTTAATAAAAAATACTAGTTTGGAGGATTGGGATTATCTCATCCGACCAAACGATGCAATTGGAACCTTAGTCATTCATAAATATGAAGATTTTCCAATTATAACCTCTGAAACAGCAATAGATACTCCTGAAAATTCCGAAAAATATCGGGAATTCCGAATCAATATGAATACAATTATTTCTGAAAATACTTCAGAATTACATGATAGTATAGGAGAACAATTTGAAGTAACCGATGAAGACTTAGAAAAATTAAAAGAAGCTATACCTCATGGAGAAAAGAATGAGATTTATAAAGCCCCTTCTTTTAAATCTCGCTTTCTCAATAAACACACTTATATTTTTGAGCATATGCAAGGAAACATAGAATTAAAAGGAGACGATGACTTAACATCAATTAGTCTATTAAATAAAAACAAAATAGATAAATTAAAAAGCAAATATCCCAAAATGAAATACCTACACATAGGTATGATACAATTAAAAATTACTGCTCTATTCCGTAGTGGAATAGATACTCCAATAATGATCGTTTGTATGGACGAACAAATCATTAACAATCCTTTAAGTAGCATAATTGGAGGAGCCAAATCCAATCTTGCTAATAGATTATTTGGTATAAATATTCACCCAGATTTTTGTATAAGTCTAGATGACAAAAATGTTGAAAAAACTTATACATTATCAATAAGCCTTAAAGGAATACAATTACTACCTGGATCAAAAATCCTAGGTATACAATGGGAACACTGTATGGCTCTAAATGACACTTCCACATTTAGATCCATCACCCCAAACAATTTTGTAAAATTATTCAATGTTGGGATTGGAAAAACTATCCAACCAAAGGTCGTGGACATTCGACATCTTAAGCTAGATAATGATATCCAACTTTTTATAAAAACCTTGAAACCAAAGGTTCAAATACCAGTAGAATATTTTATTGCTTCTGGCAATACAATTTCTACAGTTACAAAAAATCCTATCAGTCGTATCTCTTCTTCGATAAGTCTTCCAAGACATTATGAAGAAAGAGAAACATCTGAAACTCTAGAAGCAAGACCAAGCTTTAATATTCCAATACAAGATCCTTTAGAATGTCGAACACTACGCCTTCTTGAAAATAAAAAATCCATTCCACCTCCTTAAATGGATTTAAAGAAAAAAGCACAATTACATATTTATCTTCCAATAACTATCCATCTTCCTAAATTTGAAGATGTTACTATCCATGCATTACTAGATACTGGAGCTGAAGCAAGTTTACTTCAGCAAGTCTTTATCCCTAAACAATTCTGGTTACCTTTAGATACCAAAACCTCTCTTACTGACTTTATGGGACGACAAGTCCCTGTTACCCATAAAGTGGCCAACCTTGCCATTTCCATACCAGATCTTCATAATACTCTTAATACTTATAAATTTAATTTTGCATTACTTCCTTTAACTTTCAATACTGATTGTCTAATAGGTTTAGATAATCTTCGCCATTTTTCTCCCTTTAACACCCATTTCTTTACTTTTGACGGTCATACCGTTCCTCGTATTCATTTTCCTGCCCATATTGCCCCTTATTACACTCCTACAGCACAGCGTGGTGAATGTTCACACACAACAACACTAGTTGACACAAATTCCATTTCTCATCCTATCTGCACATATAATATTCCTACTTCAAACACATTTGAAGAAACTGTTCATAATTTATTAGAACCATTATACTCTGCAAATCCCCTAAAATGGTTTGATAAATCTCCTAGATATTGCTCTATTGACCTCTTAGAACAATACCAAAATACCAATATACGAGTTAATAGTATAATGGTAACACCTCTAGACAAACAAGAATTTAACAATCAAATACAAGAACTGTTAAATTTAAGATTAATACAAAAGAGTCATAGTCCTCACTCTTCTCCTGCTTTTATTGTAAGAAATCATGCTGAAATAAAAAGAGGAAAAGCTCGCATGGTTATCAACTATCGTAAGCTAAATTCCTGTACAAAATTCGATGGTTATTTTATACCAACTACTGAGCACCTAATCAAACAAATACAAGGTGCTAAATACTATAGCAAATTTGATGCCAAATCAGGATTTTGGCAAATCAAACTTGCAAACCAAACATCAATAGAGTTAACAACCTTTAGCTGTCCTCAAGAACATTTTGAGTGGCTAGTTATGCCATTTGGATTAAAAAATGCACCTCAAATATTCCAGAAATGGATTAATTCTATTTTTGGACATTTACCTTATGTTGTCGCCTACATAGACGATATACTTGTTTTTTCTCAAACAGAGGAAGAACATAAAGATTATTTATTACATGTCATTAAGCTAATGCTAAATCATGGCATTATCTTAAGTCCAAAGAAAATTGAATTATTCAAAACAGAAATTGATTTTCTTGGAAAACAAATAAAAAATGGTCAAATACAGTTACAAGGCCATATATATGCAAAGGTTAAAGAATTTCCCGAAAACTTTACCAGCTTAAAACAACTGCAAAGTTTTTTAGGACTTCTAAATTATGGGAGAAAATTTATACCCAATCTTTCTAACAAAGTCAAAGCCTTACAAAACAAATTAGCCCTTGAACAGGCTAAGTACAAAAAAATAAATGGAGAACAACTTCGAAGATGGAATACAGATAAAATACCTATTTCCTTAAGTTCTAAAGAACAAAAGGAAATTAAACAAATAAAAAATTTTGTTACAAAAAAACAAATTCTTCATTTTCCAAAAGAAGAAGACAATATCATTCTACAGACAAATGCCTCGGATTTCTTTTGGTCTGGAGTATTGATAACAAATACCTAAGATATAGTAGCATATGCTTCAGGAAAATTTACAAAAACCTAAAACAAATATTCCACGTATGACAAAGAATTATTGGCCATCAAATTAGCCATTAAAAGTCTAAAAATATATCTTCTCCATAGAGAATTTACTATAGAAACGAACAACAAATCTGTTGCCCAATTTTTACAAAAAAAGACTATAAATAATCCAGAAGAAAACTTAAGACGCATACGTCTTGCTCTTTATTTAGAAATATTTAATTATACTGTTAAATATATTCCTGGTTTTTCTAACATACTTGCTGATCTTCTTAGCAGACCATGAACAAAGAAGAACTTTTATTTCTAAAAACAGTTCTAGAAAAAATGAAACGAACTGGAGAATTTACAGAGGTAACCCAGAAAAAGGCCAAAGCCCAAACTGGGGAAGAAAGAGCTGAAACATCCACAGCTCAATCAAAGGCCCAACTGGCCGTAGAAATTCCATCAAAAGCTCAACCAGCAACCATGAACCAAAATCAAGTGGCTACTCCACAAACCAAAAATTTGGTCAACAAAAGGATTCAGGGCAGTATGACAGAAAAAGGCAAAACATTTGCCGCTACAGTAACAAAAGACTGGTATAACAAAAGTCTGCAACAAACAGATCCGGAAATGTTTGATTAACTTAATGGTTGTTTCCGAGCTCTCCAAACAAGTGACTGGCGAGCAGCCAATTATTGGCTAACACAGCCAGAGAAAGGCTATATGCTTAAAAAGCAACTCTTGGAAGAACAAAAAACCCAAGAAGAAGAATACAAGAAAAGCTTAGAAACCCTCCTGACAAGATCCACGGTAACACAGTCAACGGCTCTTCAAAAACTAGAACAACAGCTCTTTAATACTGAAGCTTTAGCAGAAGTATTTTCTACAATCCAAACAGCAGACCTCATCCAATTCAGAATTAAAGATTTTCTGGGATTAGTTCAGCTATTAAAGGTAAAAAATGAAGATACAAGAAAGTTAGAAGCTGAAGTTGCAGTTCAAGAAATGCTAGAACTCTATCAAACGAACATTCTTGATGAAGAAAAGCTGCTTCAATTTTTTAAACAGCTAGAAGAAACAAACATCATGAATCTATTTTTAAATCAAGAAATACTTTATCTCTCTTCAGAAAGCCCTCGAATCATAGCATGCTATGAAGAAATACCTAAATACAGACAATATCTCCGACGAGGAATCGTTCATAAAGTATTTCTCAATACCAAGCATCCTGAAGACTATACAAGTTATATTCCTGAATTATGTAGAAATTGTCTCGAATCATATTCAACAAAGTTCTCAACTACTTTCGTTTTTACCATCTGGACGATCTGGGAAGAAAGGGAATATATAAATTTATATTCCTCAATACAATTATGGATTTTAGGAAAAGATTCAGACACTCCAAGGCTGGAATCATTCCAACAAAGTCTGTTTAACGAAGAACAAACTAGAAGACAAGCAGCTAAAGAATTCTTCCAAAAAATAGATTTTGGAAGCAAATATCTAGCTAAAAAAATAGCTTTCGGAAAGACAGTCTATTTAATAGACACCTTAGCACCAGAAGTTGAACAACAAGACATAAGAGAAAGAAAGATGAAAAGATTCGTCCAAAATATCAAATTAGGAAAAATTGGTTTAGAAGAAAAAAGAAATTATTTCTTCAAAAATGAAAATCTTTCAGATATAGAAGACAATTTGGACGAAGACACCATGGAAGCACTCAATCTCGCAGAATAAAAGCATGGTGGGCCCAGCAAAAATAAAAGAATACAACACCTGGAAAGACAAGCGCACTAGCTAAAGCAAAAGAGGCAAAGCATCTGCAAAAGAGACACCACTACAAAGATGGTTTGCCACCAAAAAAAGAGATTCTCTACCTTTGCTTAACTCCTAAGCATCAACAGTCTATAAATATTGCTCCTCAAGACTGAGGAAGATATAAGAAAAAACTACTCTCTTTGTTTCGAGTCTTGTAAGTTTGGTGTGCTCTCTCTCTCTAGTTCAAGTTTGCTCGTCTAAGTTCAAGTTTGCTCGCGCAAGAGGGAGATGAAGAAGCAGAAGAAGAGGAGGAAGAAGAATAAGAAGAATAACAAGAACAAGAAGAAGGACTAGAAGAAGATGTGGAAGAAGAAGAAGAAGAGAAAGGAGAAGAAGATGAAGAAGAAGAAGAGGAAGAGGAAGAAGAAGAAGAAGAAGAGGAAGAAAAAGAGAAAGAGTAAGAAGAAGAAGAAGAAGAAAGGGAGTAAGAAGACGAAGAAGTAGAAGAGGAAGAAGAAAAAAAGAAGAAGAGGAAGAAGAAGAAGAAGAGTGAGAAGAAGAAGATAATGGAGAAGAAGGGGAAGAAGAAGAAGAAGATAAAGAAGAAGAAGAAGACGACGATGAAGAAGATGTAGAAGTAGAAGAAGAAGAAGAAGAAGAAGTAGTTGTTTAAGAAGAAGAAGTAGAAGATGAAGAAGATGGAGAAGAAGAAGAAGAAGAAGAAGTGGAGGAGGAGGAAGAAGAAAAATAATAAGAAGATGTATTTGATGAAGAAGAAGAAGAAGAAGTAGTAGTAGTTGTTGTAGAAGAACAAGAAAAAGAAGAGGAAGAATAAGAGGTCGAAGAAGAAGAAGAAGGGGAAGAAGAAGAAGTAGAAGAAAAAGAAGAAGAAGAAGAAGAAGAGGAGAAGAAGATGATGAAGAAAAAGAAGAAGAATACAATGAAGTAGAGGAAGAAGAAGAACAATAATAATAAGAAGAAGAAGATGATGTTGATGAAGAAGAAAGAGAAGTGAAAGAAGAAAAACAAGAAGAAGAAGATGAAGAAGAAGAGGAAGAGAAAGAATAAGAACAAAGAGGAAGAAGTCGAAGAAGAAGAAGATGATGATGAAGAAGAAGAAGACACAGAAAAGAATGAAGAATAAGAGGAAGAAGAAGAAGAGAAAGAGGAAGAGGAACAAGTAGATGAAGAGAAGGAAGAAGAAGAATTTGACGAAGAAGAAGAAGAAGAAGAAGAAGAAGAAGAAGAAAAGGATGAAGAAAAAGAAGAAGAATAAGAATAAGAACAAGAAGAAGAAAAAAAGGAAGAGGAAGAAGTGA
>JAIUJO010000096.1:75000-77500 GCA_023846275.1 Vanilla planifolia
TGCAAAAGAACAAGAAGAAGAAGTAGAAGAAGAAGAAGAAGTAGAAGAAGAAGAAGAAGCAGAAGTAGAAGAAGAGGTGGAAGAAGAAGAAGAACATGAAGAAGTAGAAGAAGCAAAAGAGAAGAAGAAGAAGAAGAACAAGAACAAGAAAAAGAAGTAGAAGCAGAAATAGAAGAAGAAAAAGATGAAGAAGAAGAAGAAGAAGAAGAAGGAGAAGAAGAAGACTATGATAAAGAATAACAAGAAGAAGAAATCTATGATGAAGAATAAGAAGAAAAAGATGAAGAAGAAGAAGAAGTCTCTAATGAAGAAGAAGAAGAAGAAGAAGAAGACAAAGAAGAGGAACATGAAGAAGAGGAGGAAGAAGAAGAAAAAGAAGAAGACGAAGTGGAGGAAGAAGAACAAGAAGAAGACGATGAAGAGGAAGAAGAAGAAGAAGAAGAGGAAGAATAAGAAGAAGAAGAAGAAGACGAAGACGAAGGAGAAGAAGAACAAGACGAAGAAGAAGTAGAAGAAGAATAAGAAGAAGAATAAGAACAAGAAGAAGAAGACAAAGAAGAAGAAGAAGACAAAAGAAGAAGAAGAAGACAAAGAAGAAGAAGAAGAAGAAGAAGACGTAGAAGAAGAAGAAGAAGCTGACGATGAACAAGAAGAAGAAGAAGGCAAGGAAAAAGAAGTAGAAGAACAAGAAGAAAAAGAAGATGAAGAAGAAGTGGAAGAAGAAGAAGAAAAAGTAGAAGAGGAAGAAGAAGACGAAGAAGAAGGAGAGGAAGAAGAGGATGAAGATGCAGAAGAGGAAGAAGAAGACGAAGAAGAAGAAGTGGATGAAGAAGACGAAGAAGTAGTAGGGGAAGAAGAAGACCAAGAAGAAGATGAGGAAGAAGAAGGGGAAGAAGAAGAAGATGAGTAAGAAAATGCCGAAGAAGAAGAAGAAGAAGAAGTAGACTAACTAGAAGAAGAGGAAGAAGAAGAAGAAGAAGAAGAAGAAGAAGACAAAGAAGAAGAGCAAGAAGAAGAAGACGAAGAAGAAGAAGAAGAAGAAGAAGACGAAGAAGAAGAAGATTAGGACGAATAATAAGAAGAATAGGAAGATGTTGGCAAAGAAGAAGAAGAAGATGACGAAGATGAAGAAGAATAAAAAGAAGAAGAAGAAGTCGAAGAGGAAGAAGAAGAAGACGAAGAAGAAGAAGAAGAATAAGACGAAGAAGAAGAAGAAGAAGAAGAAGACGAAGAAGAAGAAGAAGAAGAAGTAGAAGAAGAAGATGACAAATTAGAAGAAGAAGAAGAAGAAGAAGAAGAAGAGGATGAAGAAGACGAAAAAGAAGAAGGAGAAGAAGACGAAGAAGAAGAATAAGAAAAAGGGGAAGAAGAAGAAGAAGAAGAAGAACAAGAACAACAAGTTTACGGAGAAGAAGAAGAAGAAGTAGAAGAGGGAGAAGAAGAAAAAGAAGAAGAAGTCGAAGAAGGAGAAGAAGAAGAAGACGTTGAAGAAAAAGAAGAAGGAGAAGAAGAAGGAGTAGAAGAAGAAGAAGAAGAAGACGAACACGAAGACGAAGAAGAAGAAGAGGAAGAAGAAGAAGACGAAGAAGAAGAAGATGAAGAAGAAGACGAAGAAGAAGAAGAGGAAGAAGAAGAAGAAGAAGAGGAAGAAGAAGACGAAGAAGAAGAAGAAGAGGAAGAAGAAGACGAAGAAGAAGAAGAAGAGGAAGAAGAAGACGAAGAAGAAGAAGACGAAGTAGAAGAAGAAAAAGAAGAAGAAGAAGAAGACGAGGAAGAAGGGGGAGAAGAAGAAGAAGAAGAAGACGAAGTAGAGGAAGAGAAGACGAAGAAGAAGAAGAAGTAGACGAAGAAGGAGAAAAAGAAGAAGAAGATGAAGAAGAAGAAGAAAAAGTAGAAGAAGAAAATGAAGAAGAAGAAGAAGGCGAAAATCAAGAAGAAGAAGAAGATGATGACGAAGAAGAAGTAGAATAAGAAGATGACAAAGAAGAAGAAGAAGAAGAAAAAGAAGATGAAGGAGAAGAAGAAGAAAAAGGAGAAGATGACGAAGAAACAGAAGAAGAAGAAGAAGAAGAAGACGAAGAAGAAGAAGAAAAAGAAGAAGAAGAAGAAGAAGAAGAAGAAGATGAAGAAGAAGAGGAAGAAGAAGAGGGGGAAGAAGAAGAAGAAGAGAGGGAAGAAGAAGAAGAGGAAGAAGAAGAAGGGGAAGAAGAAGAAGAAGAAGAAGAAGGAGAAGAAGAAGAAGAAGAAAAAAAAGTAGAAGAAGGAAAAGGAGAAGAAGAAGAAGAAGAAGAAGAAGGAGAAGAAGAATAAGAAGAAGAAGTAGTTGAAGTTGTTGTTTAAGTAGTAGTAGTAGAAGATGATGAAGAAGAAGAACTAGAACAAGAAGATGAAGAAGAAGGAGAAAAAGGAGAAGAAGAAGAAGAAGAAAAAGAAGAAGAAGAAGAAGAAGGTGAAGAAGAAGAAGAAGAAGTAGAAGAAGAAAACAAGGAGAAGTAGTAGT
>JAIUJO010000096.1:1365000-1384843 GCA_023846275.1 Vanilla planifolia
AAAAATTTGTGTGTGCATGTGTGCATGCATGTGTATGCATTAGTGTATGTTTGAGAAATTTTGCATGTGTTTCTTTGTGTGTTTCTATGTCCATGCGTGGTTATGTATTCAAGTCTTTGCATGTATGTGTGTGCATGGTTGGGCATGCAAGAGTGTATGGGTTCGTGTGGGTGTGTTTATGAGAGTACATGTGTATGTGCATTCACACACACTCATACAAACAAGAACCCAAACACCCACTATGCACACACACACACATACTCAAATGCTCAAACTTACCCATGTGCAAAGGTACACCCACACTCAAACACATGCATATACATGGGTATAGACACAGAGGTGCACACACGTACAAACACATGCATTAGGACGCATAGTTGCACTTAGATGCACACATACACACATGCATGAATGAACACAAATGCACACACACACACACTCACATGCACTCTACTGTCACTGATGCACACACATATACGTGTGTACGCATGGCCTTATACATGCACACACACATGGATACATGTGCATAAACAAAAGCTCATATATACACATGCATACCCACATAAGAACAAGGCACATGCACACGCAGACAAACATGTAGATATAAATGAGCACATGCACCTGCATGCATGCATACATGCACACACATGCATACACACATGCACACTCGCACGAACATACCCATCATCACACCTACACTAGCACACCCACATGCATTCATAAACACACACAAGCACATATGCACACACACACATACTCATGCATATAAAAATGCACATAAACAGACACACATATACAAAAATACATGTAAAGACACACACATGCAAGTATGTATACATAGACACACATTGGTACACATTCACTCACGATGCGTGCACACACACATGAACAAGCACACGAAAACACACATACACACTTATAGACATGCATACACACACGTAGATATGTACACACACATAGGCTCACTTTTTCATGCACACACACACACAAAAACACAAACACACGTGCACACAAACACCAACATGCATGCACATAGACACAGGCACTCAATAAGCACACACACATGCATAAGCACATGTACAAGTCATGCATACACATCCACACACATTAGGACATTCAAGCATAGACTCACATTAAAATACACATGCATGCACACACAAAAAGACACACATGCTTGTGTGCATTCACATGCACATGTGCATGTAGGCATACACACACATGCACATACACACATGAACACACACATGTGAACAGACACATGTGAACACACACACATGCACCTATGTGCATATACACACATGCATGCACACACATAAGCATACTAACACCCACCCACACACACCCTTACCCCCACACACAAGCAAGCATACATAAGAACACACATACAAACACACACACCCATGCACATGCATGTGCACATGTAGAGACAAGATAACACACACACTAACATACACACATGCACATACATAACCACACACATACCACATGCATAGCCACACACACATGAAAATGCATACAACCACATACATGCAAATGCATGCACCCACAAAGATATGCACACACACATGTACACACATAAACATGCATACACATGAACAAACATAGACAAGCTCAAATAAGAACATGCATATGCACACACACACACATATAGACATGATTGCATGTATACAGAGACACACACAGGTACACATTCACTTATGCATACATGCACACACACATGAACAAGCATACAAAAACATACACATACACGCACATGGACATGCATACACACATGCATATATGAACACACACACTAACTCATGTAGACACTCTCACACACATACACACATGCACATGTACACACACACAAAAACACAAACACATGTGTGCACAAACACCCAACATGCATGCACACAAACACACACACACACAACATGCACACACACATGCATAAGCACAAGCACAAGCCGTACACACACAAACTTGTACACTCAAGCACACACTTACTTTCAAATACACACACATGCACACAGACACACAGACACAAACACAAACACATCTGCACAAACGCACACATGCGCATGCACATGCACAAAGACACTCATACATGTGTGCACCCACACACACATGCACTCACACACACATGTATGTATGCACACACATGCACAAACACACATGAACAAACACACATGCACTTATGTGCACATACACATATGCATGCACTTACATAAGCATACTCACACCCACCCCTACCCCCTCCCACCACACACATACCCTACCCACCCCCCCAACACACAAACAAGCATGAATGCACAAAGACACAAACAAACACATACACACATATGCACATGAAGGCACACATGCATAGATAAGGGGACACAACACTAACATACACACATGCACACATTTGCATGGATAGTCACACATAAAAATGCACATGCATGCAACCACATACATGCACATGCGTGCACTTACAAAGACATGCACTCACACATACGCATATAAACATGCTTGTACATTCACAAGGACACAAATGCATAGAAACAAACAAGCTAAAAAAGAACATGCATATGCACACACACACACACACATACATATACATATTACTACACACACACAAATAGGCATAAACACACATGCACATATGCATGCACAACAAACACATGCACACACAATCAAGTGCACAAACACAAACACATGCACACGCACGTATGTGTACTCTCACAAGTGTAGGCACACACACACACACAAACATAAATACACACATAGACCTATATGCACATAAACACACATAGATATACTGATACACATCCACACACATAAACACAACCCCCCAAAAATCTACACTTGCACACAGATACAAACACACACTGATAATCATACACATGTGTGTGTGTGTGTGCATGCATATGAATGTTTATGTGTGCATGAGCATATGCATGTGCATGTTTGTGGGTACTATCTATGCATGCATATAGGAGAGCGTGTGCACACAAACATGTATATATGTGTGTGCATGCATGTGTGCTTGTGTGTGTGTTTGCACATGTGTACTGGCATGCATACATGTATGTTCCTTTATGTGTGCATGAGTGTGTATTTTATGCATATGTGTGCATAGGTGTGAGTGTATGTGTGGTTGTTTCTATACATATGCTTCTGTGTACATGTGTGTGTGTGTGTGCCTACATGCATGTCCATGTGTGTGTGTGTCTGTGTGTGTGAGTTTATATATATGTCCATGTGAGTGTCAGGGTATGTGCATATGCATTTTTTTATGTTCATGTGCATGCACTTACATGTGTGTGTGTGTGTGTTTTTTAGTGCATGTACACATATGCACAAATGTGTATATGTGCATGGGTGAGCTAATCTATGATGAGTGTTTATTGATGTAAGGTGGGTGTTTATGAGTATGTGCATGTATTTGGTGTATGAGTATGATTATGTGCATGTTCCTGTGTGTTTGTGTGTAAACATATTTTTTCTTATGTATGGGTGTATAGATGTCTTTATTTGTGTGTTTGTAGAGGTTTTCATGTGCATGTGTGTGACTGAGTATATGTGTCTACATGTGTGTGTGCATGTATATTCATGCATGGTTATCATTGCATGTTTGTGTGTGTGCATGTGTATATGTGTGCATGTGTGTGTGTTTTGGTGTGTGTTCATGGGCATTTCTGTGTTTATGTGTGTTTGTGTGGGTTTTTGTTCCTATTTGTTTGTGTGTGCATGTGGGGGTCTATGTGCATGTCATGTGTAGGTATCTGTGTGCATGTGCACATGTGTGTGTGTGTGTGAAAGTGTGTATGAGTGTTTGTATGCTTATGTGTTGACATGGGGTATGTGTTTATGTGTGCGTAGGTGCATGTTCGTGAGTGTGTATGCATGTGCATATGTGTGAGCTTATGGATGGGCACATGCATGTGTGTGTGTGTTCATGTGTGTACACTTATGTGTTGTCATCCATGTGCATGTGTGCATGTGCATGCGTGCATGTTTTTGCATAGGTACATGTATTCAGGTGCATACAAAAGTGCAATGGGTATTACTATGAATGCATGTGTGTGTAAATATGCATATGTGTGTGTGGTTGTTTGTATGTACACATGTAAATCCATGTGGGTCTATGTAAGTGCATGGGTATTGTTGTATGTTTATTTGTGCATGTGTGTTTCCACTTATTAGTCCATGTGCATGTGTGCTTGCATTTGGTTTATGTGTGTGTGTGTATGTGCATGTGTGTGTGTGCATGTGTGTGTGGTATGTGTGTGTAGTTGTGTGTATGCAAATGTGCATGTGTGCTTATTTTTGTGTGGGGGTGAGTATGTGTGAGCATCCATTCATGTGTGTGTGAGTGTGCTTATGCTTGAGTATGCAATAATGTGTGTGTATACATGTGTACATGACCATGTTCTTATGTGTGTGTATGCATGTGCATGTGTGCATACCTGTGTGTGCATGAGCATTTGTGTGTGCATCTTTGCATGTTGTTCTTAAATGTGTACGTATGTGTGCATGCATGTCTATGTGCATAGAGTTTCATGCATGTGTATGTGCATCAATGTGCACATGTGTGTGTGTGCATGTGCATGTGCATGTGCATAAGTGTGCATATGTGTGTGTGTTCATATATGTAGGAGTCTATTTGTGTATACATGTGTTTGTGTGTTCTTGTGTGCATCTACATACATACTTACATGCGCGTGTGTGTATTTGCATGCATGTGCACATGTGTGTGAGTGTGTGGGTATACATATATATATATATATATATGTATGTATGTATGTATGTCGATATATGTGTGCATGTTCATTAATGTGTGTGTATGGGTGTTTATGTGTGTCAGCATATGGTGTTTTGTGCACATGATTACATGTATCTTTAGACATGTGTGTGGGTACATGGGCATGTATGAGTGTGTGGATGCATTTATTTGCTTGTTTATGTTTTTGTGTGCATGTTTGCACACATGTGTGTGATGGTGCATGTGTCCTTGTGTGTATGCATGCATGCATTTGTCTGTGCATGCATGTTGTGTGGTTGTGTGTGTGAATGTGTATGTTTTTGTGCTTATGTGTATTCATGGGTGCATGCATTGTGCATGACATTTGTGCATGAGTATGTGGCATGTGTGGGTGGGTGGGTGTGTGTGTGTGTGGGTGTGTGTACATATGCATGTATATATGTGTGTGTGCGTGTGTATGTCGACATGTGTGTGCATGTGTGGGCTTCTATGCACATGTGCATGTGTGTGTCTTTACTTGTTTTGCACCCATGCATGTATGTGTTTGTGCATGTGTGATTGCTTATATCCAACCACATGTGTATGTATGCATTTATGTATAAGAATGTTTGTGTGTATGCTTATGTGTATTTTTTTATGTGCATGCAACTATATTTCTCTATGAGTGTGTGTATGTGCATATGTTTATGTGTGTATATGTGTGTATGTACATGTGTGTGTTGTTATACACGTGTAAGTGTGTACGTGTGTGTGTAGTCATGCATGTGCATAAACAAGTGTGTGTGTGTGTGTATGTGTATGCATGTGTGTGTATCTATGTGTATACTTGCATACATGTGTGTGTATGAGTGTGCATGTGTGGGGTGTGGGTGGGTGTGTATGTGCTTGTATGTCTGTGCTTATGTATACATGTGTGAGCATGTAAGTGTGCATCATTTTATGTGTGTGTGTGTGCATATTTGTTTTTTTGTGCATGTGTGTGCATGTATGTGTATATGTATGTGTGGTTGCATGATTGTGTGCTTGTGTGTATGTGAACATGTTGGTGTGTGATTGTGCATGTGTTAGTGTTTATTTGAAAGCTCATGTGTGTGCATTTGCATGTGTATTTGCATTTATACACTTGAGTGTGAGTGTGTGTGTGTGTTTGTGTGTGTTTGCATGTGTGTTAGTATGTGTATTCTTTTGTGTATGTGTGTGCACATATGGGTGTGTGTCTTTTAGTGTGTGTGTGTGTGTGTGTGTGTTTTGTGTGTGTGACTACATGTGCTTGTATTTGTGTGAGTGTGCATGTATGCATGTTGTGTGTGTTTGTGTTCGTGTTTCTTCATGTTTCCATGTATGTGCACATGTACATGTGTAAGCGTGTTCTTATGTGAGTGGTAGGTGAATGCATCTGTGTGTGTGTGAATGCATCTTTGTGTGTGCATGTGTGCACACAAAATATGTGCATGGTTGTCTGCATGCATGTGTGAACAGGTGTGTGTGTGTGTGTGTATGTGTGCATGTGTCCATGTTGTGCGATTACATGTGTGTGTGGGTGTATGTCGGTTTGTGGGTGGTTTTGTACGTAACAAGCATGTGTGCATGGGCATGTGCATTTGTAACTGTAATGTATATGTTCATACATGTCTGAATATGTGTGCATGTGCACAAATGTGTGCATGTTTGAGTGTGTGGATGTGTGTGTGTGTACATGTATATGGGTGCGTGTGTGTGTTCATGCATGTGTGTCTAACTGCATGCACATATGTGTATTTGTGTGTGTGTGTGTGTTTGCGTGTGTCTTCGTATCATGTTCACTCTTGTATGTGTGTGCATGCGTGCATGTATATGTGTGCATGCATGAGTGTGTACATATATCTATACATGAGTCTATCCTTATGTGTGCACACGTTCTGTGTGCGTGCATGTGCATAAATATGTTTGAGCATGTAAGTATGAATGTGTGTGCAACACATGCATGTGTATGTGTGTGTGTGTGCACATGTGTTTTTTAGGTGTGCATCTGTATGTTGTGCTTATGCACCAGTGTGTGTGTGTTTCATGTGCATGCATGTGCATTGTGTGAATATTTGTGCATGTGCATATGTTTGTGCATGGGCCTATATATGAGCATGTGTGTCGGTGTGTTTACCTGTGTGCATAAGTATGTGCATGTATGCATGCATGAGTGTGTGTACAAGTTTGTGTATATATGCCTATGTGTACATGTGTGTGCTTTGTTTATATGAATGTGCATATATGTCTGTGTCTCCATACACCACATTTATGAACGTGTGTGAGTGTGTGTGCAAACATGTGTGATTATGTTTGTACTTGAGTGGAAGCATGTATTTTTATGTGTATGTCTGTATGTATGTTTGCATGTGTCTTCTTGTTCATATGTGTGCTTATGTGTTTGTGAGTGTAAGCATGCACATGTGTACTACTAGTATGTGTGTGTGTGTTCTTGTCTATGTCTGTGACTATGTGTGAGCATGTGTATGTGTATCTGCATGTTTTTGCATGTATGTGTGCATGATTGTTCCTATGAGTGTGTAAATGTGTATGTGTGTGTACACGAGCATGTATTTGTGTGTGTGTGTGTGTGTGTGGATATTTGTGGGTTGTGTGTGCATGTGTGTACTTATATACATGTCTTTGTGCAAATATGTGTGTGTCTATGTGCCTATATGCATATATGGGTGTGTGCCATCTATGTTTGTGTGTTTGTGCATGCACATGTGTGTATGTGTGTGTGCATGTGTGTATGCATGTTTATGTGTGTGTGTTATTGTATGTGAGTGTGTGCATGTTGTGTTTGCGTATATTTGTGTGCTCATACATGTGAGTGTGTGTGCATATGTGTGCTCATACATGTGTGTGTGTGTGTGCATTTATATGCCTTGTGTGTGTCCCTATGTGTGTGTATGCATGTGTGTGTGTTTGAGCATGTGCATGCATGTGTGTGTATACGTCCATAATTTGTGTGCATGCACACATGTGTGCATGTTCAATGTGTGTGTGCATTCATGTGTTTGTATGCTTATGTGCATGCAGATGTGCGTATGTGTGTGTGTTGGTGGGCATGTGTGTGCATACATGCGTGGGTATGCATGAGTGTGTTTGTGTTTGTGCACATGCATATCCACATGCAGGCATGTGTGTGTGTGTGCATGTGTGCATTTACTTATGTGTGTGTGCATGCATGTGTTTGTGACCATGTGCATTCCTATAAGTGGGTATATATGTGCATGTCTGTGTGCCCATGCATGCATGTGTATGTCTATGTGCATGTGTATATTGTGTGCATGATTGCATGTGTGTGTATGTGTGTGTTTTTTCATTTGTGGTGTATATGGGCATATGTGTGTATCACTATACATTTGTGTGTACTTGTGTACATGAGTGTGCAGATGTGCATTTATGTGTGCTTGTGTGTCTACATCTACTTGTTTTTGCATGTTTGAGTGTGTGTGAGAGTGTCTAATTGTATGCATGTGCATTTGTATCTATATGTGTGCACATTTGTGTGTTTTTAACCATTTCTATTTATGTGTATGATCATGTCCGTCTGAGTATGGACATGTTTGTATTTGTGTGTACCAATTTGTGTACATGTGTTTGTGCATATAGGTGTGTGTGCATGTGTATATGCATGTGTGTGAGTGTGTGCATGTGTTTGTGTGTGTGGGTATGTGCGTGTGTGTATATGTGCACCTGTTTCTTCATGCATCTAAGTGAGCATGCATGCATGTGCATGTGAGGGTGTTCATGCATGTGTATTTCTTTGTTCATGTGTATGTACTTGTGTGTGACCATCTTTATGAGCCTATGAGTATGCCTATGTATCTACATGTGTGTTTATGTCTATGTGCTTTTGCATTTGCTTTTTAGTAGGTGTGTCTATGAGTGCATGCATGTTTCCTTACATGTGTTTGCATCTATGTTCATATGTTCATTTGTGTGTGTACTAGTGTGTGTGTTCTTATTTATGGGTTTGGGTGTGCATCTTTGCATGCCATGTAAGTGTGCAAGAATGTATGTTCATATTTTTGTTGCTAGGAGTGTGTGTTTGCATATATGTCTGCAAGTGCATGCATGAACGTTTCTTTGCATGTACATGCAAGTTCATTTGCTTGAGTATGTACATGTGTGTGTATGTGTGTGCATGCAAGCATAGGTGCTTGCACGTTTGTGCATGTGTGTGTGTTTTGTGTGTATGTTTCTTAGTATGTGTGTGTGTATGCATGTGCATCTCTGTGTGCATGGTGCCTATGTGTGTACCTTCATACATATGCTTATGTATGCATGTGTGCGCATGTGTGCTCATGTGTGTTGTGTAGTTGTGTTGTGTTTGTTTGCATGCATGAGTGAATCTATGCCTTTATGTTCGTGTGCTTGTTTGTGTGCAATTGTTTGTGTGTGTGTGTGTGTATGTAGGTGCATACGATTGTTGGAGGGTGTGCATTTGTTTTCATGTGCATGTGCAATTGTGCATGTATGATTGTGTGCGTTTGTGTGTCCTTATGTATTGTGTGTTTATGTGTGTGCATATGCAATTACATGTGTGTGTTCATATGTGTGTAGCTGTGTGTGCTTGTATGTGCATGTGTGCTTGTACGTGTGCATGGATCCCTGTGTGCGAGTGTTTTTGTGTGTATTTGTGCGCATGTCTGTGCTTGAAGGTGTGGCTAAGTGTGCTTATGTGGGTGTGAGTGCATATACATGTGTGTATTTTTGTGTGTGCACTTGTGCATGCATGCACGTGTGTGTAGCTATGCATGTGTTTATTTGCATACACATATGCATGTGTTCCTGTGCATGCATGTGTTTGTTTGTGTTCATGTATCTATGTATGTATAAGTGTGCTTGTTAATGGTTGTGTCCATGCATCCATTTGTGTGTGTGATTATATGAGTGTGAATATGTGCTTGCTTGTGCATCTATGTTTTTGTGTGTCTGTTCATGTACATGTGCGAGTGCTTGCGTTTTATGTGTGCATATGTGTGTATGTGTGTATGTGTGCATGTATGTATTTGTATATGTGTGCGTGTGTGTACGCATGTGTAGATCTATGTGAGTGGCGTGCGTGTGTGTGTGTGTGTGCATCTATGCTTGTACATGTGCATGGTGCATTGATGTGAGCATTTTTGCATCCATTATTGTGTGTGTGTGCATGGTCGAGTGTGTTACTATTTGTGTATATGTGTGTTGGTATGAGTGCATGTGCATGTGTGTATTTGAACATATGTATGAATGTGTGTGCACGTGTGCATGGCTATATTTGTGTACGTCTGTGAGCATGCACGTGTGTGCAAGTACATGTCTTTTTGGGTTTTTTGTACTTTTGTATGCATCCATGTGAATGTTTGTGGGTTGTGTGTGTGTGCATGCATATGTGTGTATGTGCATGTGCACGTATGTGTATGTGTATGTGTGTGCATGTGTGCATGTGTTCTTGTGTGTTTGGTTGCACATGTGTACTTGTACATACATGTGATTATTCTCGTGTGTATGTGTTAGTGTGTGAGTGTGTTCATGCAAGTGTGTGTTGTTGCACATGAGTGTGTAGGTATGTAGGTTTGTGTGTGTTTACTTGCATGTGCCTATATGTGTGCACATGAATCTGTGTATGTGTTTTGGTACATGTGTTTTGGTTTACACACGTGTGCTTGTGAATGTGTATGCATATGTGCGTGTATATGCAGATATGTTTGCTTTCATGTGTTTGTGTACATGTGGGTATGCTCTTATGTATGTGTATGAGTGTGTGTATGCACATATATACATGTTTGTGTGTGTGTTATTGCTTGCATGCTCTTGAGTGTTCTTGTGATGGGTACATGAGTGTTTACGTGTGCATTTATAGGTGTTATATGATTGTATGTGTGTATGCTCACCGATGCATGTGTGTAGATTCATGTGTATTTGTTCATGTGTGTGTTTGTGTGTACATGAGTGAGTGAGTGTGTGTATGTGCATGTCTTTGCATGTGTATGTCTTTGTATGTGTGTGCGTGTGTGCAGTGGTGCATGAATGCATGCACATGTGTTCCTATGTAGGTGCGTATGTTGTGTGCATGTTCGTGCACATATGCGTATGCATGTGTTTGTGCATTTTTTTGTGTGCATGCATCTGTGTGTATATGTGTGTGTATGTGTGTGTTTGTTTGAGTTTGTAGGTATTTGTGTTCTTTTGCATGTGTGTGTTTACTTGTGCTTACATTTGTGCCTATGTGTACACATGAATGTGCATGGGTAAGTGTCGGTGTGTGTGTGTGTGTGCATGGGTGTGTGAGTGTGGTTATGGTTATGTATATTTTTCTGATGGTCTATAGATTTGTGTGCATGTGTTTATGGGTTTGATTGCATGTGCACGTGTGTGTTTGTGTGTATGCATGTATGTGTACACACGTGTGTGTCGACATGCATATGTTCTTTTACTTGCATGAGTGCATGTGTTTCTGTGAATGCATATGTAGTGTGTGATTGTGTTTTTACTTGTCTATCCATATGCATGTATGTGTGTGTGCTTGTGTTTTTAGTGTGTGATTGTGTATGTTTGCGTATGGGTAAATGCATGAGTACATGTGCATGTGTGTATGCATGTGTGTGGTTGTATGTAGGTGTGAGCATGTGTACATGTGTGCCCATGCATATGCACAAGTGTGCATGTGTGGGCGTGTTTCCTTCCTTTTATGTGTGTGCGTGTGTGTATAGGTGTGATTGCATTTCTGTGTGTGTATTTTTTGTGTAAGAATATATCTTTGCATATGCACAAATGCATGTGTGCATTCATATATGTGTGCACACATGTACGAGTTCATGTGCGAGTGTGCATGCATTCTAGTGTGTGTGTTTTTGAGTTGGTGTGTGTTATGCATACATGCATGTCCATGTGTGTGGGTTGTGTGTCTATGTGTGCAAGTATGCATGCATGTGTGCTTTTGTGTATGTGTCTATCTATGCGTTTGTGCCTATGTCCTTGTGTGTCTAGTTGCTTGCATGTTGTTGTGCATATATGTAATTGTTCCTGTGTGTGTGTGCATTGACATGTGTGTTTTTGTGCATGTACATGTGTGTAACTTTGAATGTTTGTCTTCATGTATGTGTAAGTGTGTCTAAGTTTGCATGTGTGTGCATGTGCATTGATGTGTGTGTCTATGTAAGGGTCTATGTGTATGTGTGTGTGTGTGTGTGTATGTGCTTACATGTGTATGTGCATGTGCATACAAGAACATGTGTGTGTATGTGTTGGTGTGTGCACACATTTGTGTTCACATGTGAGGGTGTGGGTTAGTGTTTGTATGTGTGCATATGTATGCATGCATATGAATGCATGTGTGTGTAGGCACATCTATGTGTTTTCATGTTTGTGTTTGTTTCTATGTGTGTGTGAGTGTGTATATATGTACATACATTAGCATGTGTGTGTTTTTGTGTAAGTGTGTGTGTATGAATGCATGCTTATCTATGTATATTTTTATGTATTAGTATACACATATGTGTGTTTGTGCACATCTATGTATGAGTGAAGTTGTCTGTGTGTGTGCATGTGGAAGTGTGTATATGTCTGCGTGTGTGTCCATGAGTGTGTGCATGGGTGAATTGCTATGCAAGTGTGTGTGTGTATGTGTGTTTTTTGTTTGAGTTTATGGGGGCATGTGTGTGTGTTTTGTTTCTATATATGTGTATGTGTGATCCTACACATGCATGCATGCATATATTTATATGCATTTGTATAGTTGTGTTTGTGTGTATATGTATGTGTATTTTTTGTAGGCATGTGTATGTAGTTGTGCATGTGTGCATAAAAGTGTGGACACGTGTGGCTTTGAATGTGTGTATGTCTATGCATGTGTATGTGTATGAGTGTGTGTGTGTGCATGTGTGTGCAAGTGTGTGCGCATGCATGTGTGTGTCTGTTGGTGTGTGTTTGTGGGTGTGTGTGTAAGTATGTGTATATTCCTGTGTGTGCTTACATGAGTACATGCATGTGTGTATGTGTCTGTGCATATGTGTGTATGCATACATGTGTATGTGCATGTGTGTATGCATTTATGCATGTTAATGCACATGTTTGTGTGTGTGGGTGCATGTAGTGTGTATGCATATGTGTGTGTGCATGCATGTCTTTGTATGCATGTGTGTGTGTGCATGCATGTCTTTGTATGCATGTGTGTGCATTTGTGGGTGTGCATTCATGTGTGTATTTGTTAACTTGTGCTTGTGTGGGTGTGCTCATGCATTTGTGTGTGGATGTATGTGGGTGCGTGATTGTGTATGATAAAGTGTGTTTTTGTGCATGTGCATGTTTGTCAATGTGTGAATGTTTGTGTGCATGCCTTGGGGAGTGTTAATATATTTGAGTGTGTGTGCATGTGTGAGTACTTATATATGTGTCTGTGTGCATGTGTGTGAGTGATGTGTGAGCACATTTGTATGTGTGTATGTGTGTGTATAGGCATGTGTTTATATGTGTTAATACATGTTCTTACATGTGTTTGTGTGTGTATGTATGTGTGTGTGCATTAATGTACGTGTACATGTGCGTGTTTGTGTGCATGTATGCACACATCATGTGTTTGTGCATGTAAGCGTGCGTATGTTTATGTGAGCATGTGCATATGTGTGTTTATTTCTTTGGGTGTGTGAGTGGGTGTGAGTGCATGTGTGGACTTGCATGCAAGATTGTGCATGTGTTTGTGTGTGTATCTTCAAATTTGTGAGACATGAATGTGTTTATGTCTATGTACATGTTTGCATGTCTGTGTGTGTCTGTGCCTGTGTGTGCCTATGTGTGAACTTGTGTGTGAGCCTGTGTGTGTAACAATGTATGTGCAAGTGCATGTTTATGCATGTTCTTCTACATGCTTAGGTGCATGACCATAAATGTGCATGTGTATCTCTATATGTATATGTGCATATTTGTTTGTGTGTGCACATGTTTGTGTATTATGTGCATGTGTTCTTTTGCATGCATGTGTTGGTGCATCTATATGTGCATACTATATGAGTGTGCAAGTAAGTGTGTTCGTGTATGTGTGTGTGTGCATGTGCATGTGTGTACATATGAGAGTGGATTTGTCTCTATGTGTATGTTTATGTGCATGTGCACACACACACACACATATATATATATATATGTGTGTGTGTGTGTGTGTGTCTGTGTGTGTGTATGTGTGTATGTGTGTCTATTGTAAAAGTGTATGTATGTGCATGTCTTGTGTGTGTTTACATGTGTTCATGTGTTTATGCATGTGTATATATGCATGTACAAGTGTGTGTGTGTCTGTGTACATGTGTTTGCACACATGAATGTGTTTGTGTGCATGAAAATGTGCATATGTATGTTATTAATTGTAAGTGTATATTTTTGTCCTTGTATGTGCATGTTTGCATGTGTGCATGCATGTGTGTGCGTGGTTGTGTGATTGCATATAGGTGTGTGCATCTAGGTGCATGCTAGTGTGTGTGGATGCACTTGTATTTGCAAGCGCATGTGTAGTTGTTGGTGTTTATCTATATGCTTATGTGTGTGTGCGAGTATGCATGTGCGTGTGTGTGTATATGTGTTTGTATATGCATATGTCCATGCAGTTTTGTGTGTGTGTGGTTTAGCATGTTTGGTTGTCTCCAAGGGTGTGTAAGTGTACACATGTGTGCATCCATTCATGCATATGTGTGCATGCATGAGAATTTACCTAAGTGTGTGGTGTGTATCTTAGTGTGAATGTGCACCTGTGTGTGTATGCTTGTCTGTGGACGTGCATGTGTGTGTTCAAGAACGTGTGTGAATCATTTTCTATGTTATGCATGCTTTTGTGTGTGTGTGTTTGTGCATGAGAGCATTCCAATGTGCATACACAAATGCATGTGTGGGTGTATGTGCTTGTGTTTTTGTATGTGTGCATTTGTGCTTGTGTGTGTGCATATGAGTGTGTGTTGGAATGTATGAGTGTATGTGTTTGTTTAATTGTGCATATGTTTGTGCTTGTGACTAGGTGTGTATGCATGTGTGTGTTACTGTGCTCTTAGATGTGCGTATGTTTGTGTGTGCCTTTGCAAGCATGTGCATGTGTGTGTATCTGTATGTGTGTGTCTATGTGACTATGGGTTTGCATGTGTGTGCATGTGCTTGCTTGTGCAAGTGTGATTGAGTGAGTGTGTGTGTGTATGCATGTTTAAGAGTGAGCGTGTATGTATGTGTGTGCATTTATGCATGTGTAGATGTGTAAATTTTTGTGGGCGTGTATGTGTTCTTGTGTATGTGTTCATATGTGTGGACATGTGTGGGTGTATATGTGTGTGTGCATTAGTTTGTGTGCTTGTGTGGATCTATGTATGTGCATGCAATCACATGTGTGTATTTGTGGGCTCATACTTGTGTTTATTATGGTATGTGAACATGTGTGCAAGTGTGATTGTGTATGTGTGTCTGCATTTGTGTGTGCATGCCTATGTATATGTGTGTGTGTATGCATATGTGTGTGCATGCATATGGGTGTGTGTGCATGTGTGTATGTGCAACTAGTGTGCATATGAGTGTGCATGCAAGCATGCAAGTGTGTGTACGTGTGCATGAATGTTTGTGTGTATATGTAGGTGCAAATGTGTATGTGTGTGTATGTACAACTAGTGTGCATATGAGTGTGCATGCATGCATGCAAATGTGTGTACGTGTGCATGAATGTTTGTGTGTATAATGTGTGTATGTGTATGCATATGCGCATTTTAGTGCACATGAGTGTGAGTGTGTGTCAGGCACCCCACCTTACTAACTACAGTAAATTAAGGATGCTGCATAAGAAATAATCTCTAGTGAGGACAAACCATGCCTAGGTGGGGACCCGACGGTGAGATAATTCTAACCCTCGAACCAATCTGGTATATTTTGAAAACATTTTAACCAAATCCATACCATGGTGCTGAAATGAAAACATGTGTATATTAAACTGTATATATATACAATAAACCACAAAACTGAAGTACCAAAAAAAATACCAAAATGAAACCAAATCCACTCCCACCATAAATCTATCCCCTCTCACATGTCAGGAGTATAGTCCTCTCCTGTACTATTATAATCCCCAGCTCTCGGTGTAGTGGATACATGACCTGTGATGAAGCACTAATGAGACATATATATCTCAACAGATAAATCCATTATGTAACCAAGTAAAATAAATCTCCCGATATAAAAGACAAGCCGTGAAACATGATAAAACAAAATCCATCTCATAAGCGGTGAAAAATAAACCATATGAATACCTTCTTATCAAATGTCATGCAGTATCAAAAGTAAACCGGATAAACATGTATACCAAATTTCCATTTCCATTATTTTATATGTTATATACTTACTGGGCTCGATTCCCTTTCGAATCATCATCCTCTGGATCCAATCATCATATCAAATGACCTTCAGTCGGCATCCATCCAGTTCATAACACTAGGCAGATATCTGATCCGAAGACCGATACCCTGCGATCTCATCCGCTAGGTCTAGTGCCACCAGGCAGGTATAGTACTGATACCCTGCGATCACATCCGCTAGGCCTGGTGTCATCAATATATACGAAGGTCATGGTACACATACACACTAGGCAGATATCTGATCCGAAGATCGATACCCTACGATCTCATCATCTAGGCCTAGTGGTGAGGATAATGTCTCCAGGAATCCAATTTTCAATTTTTATTTTCCAACCATGTCACACATGTGATAAATATGCCAAAACCATATCAATATGTCCAACCAATTATATTTTATCTCATATTATGCTTTTTGTTTCAATTTCCTTTTTGTCATCTTTTATGCTTTCAGTTCAATCAGAAAATAACACCATAAAACATATATCAAGCCATGAGATAAAAGTCATGTAAAGAAAAACTGTAATGCAGCCCGTAAGAAACCATGTATCGAAATATAAATAAATACTATTGTGCTATATCACAGGTTACGAATTTATCTACCTGGATCTATTATTGCAGGACCTCTATTCTCAATTTCTGGAGTCCCTACAAGGTCACATGTGCAAAATAATTAAAATAAATAAAAAGGTTTTAAGTCACAAAAACAGCTTTCTAAAAGCCCTGCCAAATACTTCCCGAAATCCCCAAAAAAAATCCCAATTTTTCTCCTTGTTTCTCGCCGCGCCTGGACCGCGCGTCCGCTGAACCGGCCTGCGGTTCAGCTCCGCGGTTCAGCCGACTGAACCGCCCCTCTCTCCCTCTCTCTCTCCTCCGCCTCAGCCCGAACCAGGTATCTCTCTCCTGCGCCTCAGCTCGAACCGGGCGCCTTCCGGTTCGGTTAAGCCGAACTGGTTCAAACAGGATCATCCCTGTTTCTCACCCGACGCTGCTTCCCTCTCTCCTCGCCGCCGCTCGCGTCCGGCGGCTTCTAGCCGCTTCCACGGTAAATTTCTCGTTTCCCCGAATCCCTCTCCGGGAAATACCAAGCTCCTCTCGACTTCTTTCGCACTCCTCGACGACCAGTTTGCCGGAAAAACATTCCGCATCTCGCGGCCGACAACTCCGGCCACTCCTTCGGCAACCCAATACGTCTCCGGCCGAAAATAACCATTCGGCCGGCCTCTCTTACTCTCCCCCCACTCAACAGAACCCCAATACAGCAAAATAAAACGAACCATCTTACCTTATCGCAGTTTCTCCGGCGAGCTTCCCAGCTTCCGTTAAATTTCCGGCAACTTTTCGCAATCGCTCAAAATTTTCCAAATAGCTTCTGTGCTTAAGAGGATTAACTCACCCGGGCTGATATCCTCGCCCGGGGTGGACACGTATGTGTTAATTATGCCTTTGTACCGACACGTTCGTGATTGTTTTGCAGAACACCCCCTGAACTTTTCCAAATTACAAATCTACCTTGGCCTGGCCGACAATTCCATATTTACAAATTTACCTTCCGCCATCCGATTTTAAACTAAATCGAAAATCCTAAATTGCAGATATATCCCGGATCTGAAATCCTGAAATTACAAATATATCCAAAACTTTAAAAATTCATAATTAATTATCCAAAATTCCAAAAATTACAAACTTACCATCGTTGGACTCGTCTCAAAGAGCTCTTCTTATTGGAATGATCAAATTAAGCTTTTTTTAAAAAAAAGGCTGTTACAGTGTGTGTGCGAGTGCTTGTGCGAGTGTGTGTGTGCTTACATAAGTTAGTGTTCTTAGGCATGTGTTTGTGCATGAATGCATGTTTGAATGCTTTGCAAATGTGCAAACATGCATCTTTGTATGTGTGTGTTTATTGGTGTGTGTGTGTGTGTATGTGCATGTGTTTATGTGTGTCTCTATGGGTACATCTATGTATATTTGCATGCATGTACCCAAACACTTTTGTGCATTTGTGTACGTGCACAGGGAATATGTGTTTGTGTGTGTGTGAATAAGTACGCATTTCTTTGTATGGTTGTTGTGTGTATGCATATATGTATGAATATGTGAGTGTACACATGTTCAAGTATCTATACATATATATGTGTATTTGTATGTACCTGTGTGTGTGCATGTGTCCATGTGCATGCATGTGCATCTATGTGCATGTGTTTTTTAGTGTGCACAAGTAATGTGGGTATGTGTTTGCATCTTTATGTCCATGGTGTGCATATATTGATGTGTTTGTGTGCATGTATGTGTGTATGCAAGTTTTGATGTATGCATGTGAAAGTGTCTGTATGTATGTGTGTGTGTGGGCATGTCTCTGTGTGCATGAGTCTGTGTATGTGTGTGTGTGTGTTTGTGTGTGTGCGTATATGCATGTGTGTACTTGTGCGTGTTTGCGCCCGTGTGCATATGTATGTGCGTGTGCATGCATGTGGGTAAGTGTGATTGGGTGTCTGCATTTATGCATGTGTGTATGAATATGGTTGTGCACATGGGTGTGCAAATTTTGGTGCTAGTGCATGCACGTGTGCGTGAGTGCATGTGTGTGTGCTTTCTTGTGTGGGTACATGTGTGTGTGTGTGCATATGCAAGTGTGTGTGAGTGCATGTGACTTTGTGCATGTGTGTGCAAGTGTGGTTGTGTGTATATACGTTAATGTGTGTGTACATGTGTGTGTTTGTGCCTTTGTGTGCATGTGTGCTTGTGTGTGTGTGGGTTTGTGAGCATAAGTGTGTGTGTGTGTGTGTGTGTGTGCATGTATGTGTATGCATTGGCATATATTTGAGTCATTGTGCATCTATTTAGTTGTATGTTTCAATGTCCAAGCATGGGTATGTATTCAAGTCTGTACATATATGTGTGTGCATGGTTGTGCATGCATGTGTAGATGGGTTTGCATGGGAGTGTTATGTGTATGTGCATCTATGTAAGCATGCATGTCTACATGCATGTGTGTGTTGACATGCATGTGTGTATGTGTGTGGGCTATTGCATTTTTGCATTTGTGTATGTGTGTGTGTGAGCATATGCACATGTGAGTGTGTTCATGCATGTGTGTGTGTGCTTACATTTGGAAGCGTATGTACAATAACAAAATGTATGCATGTGTGTGTGTAAACATGCATGTGCATGCTTGTGTGTGCACATGCATGTGTGTGTGTGTGTGCATGTAGGTGTGTGTACGTGTGCATATGTATGTGCGTGTGTGTTCCTATGCATGTGCATCTGAGCAGGCACATGTCCATAAGTGTGTGTGTGTGTGTACGATTGTGTGTGTGTTTGTGTGCATACTATTGTTTGTGTCTATGCACAAGTGTATTTGTGCATGTGTGCATGGGTACACTTTTGTGTGCCCATATGAATGTTTATGCATATGTGGACATGTCTTTGTGCATGTATAGTTGCATATGTGTTTGTGTATCTATTTTTGTGGATGTTTGTTCATGCATATGTGTTTGCATGTGTTTGTGTTTGCATGTATATTATGTGTTAACATTCTTGCAAGCATGTTGGTCTTTTTGTGTGTACATGAGTGTGTGTGTGTGCTTGTATGCATATGGGTGTATGTGTGTGACTCCACATGTTCATGTCAGTGTGCATATGTCTGTGTCTACACGTGTATGTTTCTATGTGTATGTGTGTGAGACTCTATTCATGTGTGTGGACATGTGCATGCATGTTTGCATGTGCATGTAGGTGTGTATGTGCATGTGCTCATGTG